>VDFB02163465.1:0-16608 GCA_007258455.2 Sequoia sempervirens
TCCCCTCCATCAAGGGCTTATTTTTTTCTTATACCAATTTGAGAATTTTATTATTTCAATTCTTAATCGTAATCAAAACGTGGTGAAGGGGAAATAAAACCCATCCAATAAGTGTTCCTCAATCCCTTCAAAAGGAAAACTTGTGTATTATCCAAAGGCTATCATTATTAGGATTCTAGCTTCTAGTTCTACTATTTCTAGAATAGTACTAGAGCCTAGATTGATGGCTCCCTTGTCTCTCCTATGTTTGCTAAAATGATTAATTCTATTGATAACCACCTAAACACGTGGTGGATCTTAGTGTCAAGAACAAAGATAAAAAACCCATGGATGAGGATCCCTCTAAGATTGGTTGTTCCACCTCTTCGAATGAGATTAGTAACAAGGTTTATGAGTGTGTTAAATAGGGGAAGAGGTTGGGTATATAATGTACTTTAGACATGGTTGTTGAATGTAAAATTATTTAGACCATGAGAGGGTTGAACAATTTATAAAGAATTGGAAGACAACTATAATCTATAACATAGCATCCTTAAATGGTTCAAATTTTAAATGAAACAATGAAAGAAAGAATAAGAAAACTGCATAGCTAGATCAGGGAGGAGTAATCTAAAAACAAAGGTTAGTGTAAAATTATTTGAAAATAATTGGGGATAAAAATATCTAATTTAATAGTTGTTAACATAAATGAACTTCAAGATAGGATTATTTAAGTGAAAAAAAAGTTCTATTGCCTTCATTGAACTTAAATTTATCTAGTTAAGTATGTCTAAAATTAAGAATCCACACTAGAATATCAATATTCCATAAGAATCTCATAAAGAGGATGAATTTAATGGAAGATAATATAAAATAATCCATATGAGGATGAATTTTATCATTACATTATGAGTGAATCATCTCAATTATATAGCCAAGAACATAAAAAATTTATAGATTGGAAAGCAAAATAATTACACATTTATCATATTTTTATATGTATAAAGTTTCTACCATCAAACTATTTATACTTATAGATTGCATAAAGCTATAAATTTAATTGTTATTCCTAATTTATTAAGAATCAATCTAATAAAGTTTGACTTTATATTGTATACTTGTTATAAACATCTCACTAATCCAACCATACATTTTATATATGTTAAAAAATATATAATAACAAAATACACCTTCTAAATATGATAGTAAATCTGATCAAACACGACCCAAATGTAGGATAAATACAAGAATCTTAATCTATATCATTATTTTGAGTTTGGTTTAATAGAAATTATAAAAATTTATAATCCTGAAAAAAACAATGAATAAACTAAGGATCATTTTAACAATGGTGAATTAGTGCCTAAAGATTGACCTAAAAAATTATAATATTCAACATTCTCATCACAAATGATATATGAAAACTAAGGATCATTTGGTTATATATTTTCATAGATTTAAAATTTGAATATTTTTTACTATAACATGTTCATTACAATTGGATTTTTAAATAATATTGTAATAATATTATGTCTTTGAAATTTGTTATGTGGATTTTAATGTTGTTTTTTAAATTTAAGTTAGAGTAAGTAGAATCTAATCAGAGACCTTAAAAAGATTCAAGTAATTTATGTTTGCCTTAAAATTACGATTATTGAGATTAAATAGATAATTGATTGTATTTTGATTTCAAAATTGGAAATAGTTTAAAATTATAGAACTATATTATCCTTTGATACAAAAAGCTATGTCAAGGATTATTTGTATCTTCCTCATAATTATGTTTCACATATTGAATATTTTAGGGAGGATTGTGTTTGTTTAAAAGGCTTTAGAAACTTTCAAGCAAATGCAATTGGCAACTGTAAATCCAAATTTTACAATTTATGGGTATTGTTTAAAAGGCTTTAGAAAATTTCAAGCAAATGCAATTGGCAGTTGTAAAGCCAAATTTTACAAAATGGTTTTGTTTAAAAGGTTTTAGAAACTTTCAAGCAAATGCAGTTGGCAACTGTAAATCCAAATTTTGTTGCAAAATGGGTTTGTTTAAAAGGCTTTAGAAACTTTCAAGCAAATGCAATTCGCAGTTGTAGAGCCAAATTCCACATCCTTCACCCTTCGTAAGCCAAAATGGGAGCTTTGAAACAAGGTATATTCATTTTAAACGATAAATTTTGGTCTCATGGAATTTTCCTTCATTTTAAACAAAAAATTTGGTGTCATGGAATCCTATGATAAAATGATAGCACAAAATGGATTTCTTTAATCACATTTAGGGTTTACAAATTTTCAAACAAATGCAATTTTAAATCAACAGATTCTGGAACAAAGAATACCAACCTGGTTCAAGCTATGGAGGTCGAGGTTGATATGGTGGTGCATGTTGAGATGGTGGTCCATGTTAATAGACTTCTCAAGGACTTGTCGTTCGCCATTTGAACCTCTTTGTTCACGTTCGCCACGCCGCTTTGTTCACTGTTGGTTCGTTTGACAGTGATATGAAGCTTTTTAAAAAATCCCTAATTCAAAGGGGTTCAATCGAACGGGTGTTCAGTCAAAGCCCTTAAAATATTACTTTTTTTGTTGACTTGAATATGGTTCGCATGAACTAGTAGTTCGAGCAAATCATAGGGTTCAACTGAATGACTTGAAGGATTCATTCAAACATGATAGTTCGAGCAAACCCCCCTAGCTAGTAAAATCACACAAAAATGGATTTTCCTTCCTCCATCAAATTGTAAATGTAAGAGACCAGGTGTCTCTCAACCCAAAACCTACGACTGTAAATGTGTTTTTGTTTGTTTTTGCAATTTTTGATTTTTTTGAGGGTTTTTTTGAATAAATGAAAGGAAGTGTGATTTTGAAATAAATACAAATAAATTCGTAGTAAACTAGAATCAATAATAATTCTTTGATTTTGTAAAGAGAAATCCTTCATTCATTGAATCGAACTATTACAGTATAAAAGGCAATACATGCAATGCAAAAATCAACTGCAAACTTTATTAAAATCTTGATTATAAGTTGCAGCAAGGCGCACAATTGTAAGTCATCTGGATAGTAAGCATACTCCAGTATCCCAGTCCAAAATCACGCCAATCACCTCAAAGAAGCAAGGTGTCCAATCTGGAAGATGAAGGAACCCAAGAGCCAAGGCGTTTTCCTTATTCACTTCACACGCCTCTCAACAAGTACAGTACGACCTGGCAGCAACATTAAATAAAGTACAACCCCTTGAAGAATGTGCCAAATCACAGAATAAAGAATGAATAAATCACCTTATTGCTTAGATAAATGATCTCTGTTAAATCCTTTCTGAATCCACCTCAGTAAGCCCAAATGCAACCTTTGAATGAAGTTACCTTGTTGACAATCTTCAATTGGTATTGCACAGTCTCAATATGCCTGATTCTGAAGAGGGAACGTTCTTCAAAACTTGAAGATCTACAGAAACCCTTGTTTCTCAAACCCCTGATACTCTCAAAGAGAAATAATGACAAATTCGAATAATCAACATATCAGTTCAATTTGCCTTTGGTAGAATATATAACCTTCTCAAGAATTCGACCCCTTCTCAAAAATCAATTAAAATGCATTTAATAATATAAATTCACCTCTTCTTTGACTTAGGCAATATAATTAAATAATGGTGTCCCTTTTAATGAATAATAAAATACTCATTATGACAATAATTCTTCTTTATTATAAAGTATTAAATACTTTATAATATGCCATTAATAATTAATACTTTAATATATCATTAAAGTGACTTTATAATATAAAGTCAAAATAATAATCATTTAATTATTATTAAATGCTCCATTATTCTTCATCTGCTCAGCAAACTGTCAAACTGGGTCGAAACTGAGCTGACCAGTTGAACCAGGTGCCTTGCTAGAAATAGCAGCTCCCGCCTGCCCGACTTACTATAAATAGTAAGTATCTATAAATCACTCTAAAAGTGTCTGCTAAGGCCCAAACCTGAATCAACTGCAGGAGTGATGTTCCCAAATGCTGGATAACTGCCTAAAGTGATCCTCTAAACACTTCTGCTAGCCTAAGAGGATTTGAATGATAGGCTAACCTCAAACATAACTGTACTGCCTAGGAAGGGGACATTACAGTAAACCACTATTGTGGCTTCACCCATATGAAACCATGAAAAATAGTGAGAAACTATTGAACACAAGTGGTATTGCATAGCATGTTGAAATTTTTCCCCAAGGTGTTCAATGAGGGGCTAGGAAATAATTAACGATGGGAAAGACAGTTAGGGATGGTGGGATGGTCACCAATAGGAAAAGGAATACTGTTGCCACTAGCCAACAAAGGAAACTGGCCCCAAAAAATAACTAGCTGTCACCTATGTGGTTGCATACATTGATAGTTAAAAATGCTAACAAAAATAAAAATAACTTCCCAAAACCAAATGCAATTATAGAAAAAAAAAGACCACTTCAAAAGCCAAAATTTTTGCTGGAAAACCTTCAAAAAATAATAGCAGTCGCCAACAAAATGCAAAAAATAGTCAAAAATAAAATAAATAGTGGACGTTATAAACTCTTATTTTCCTACACATATTTAATGGTGATTGTATGCCCATACATTTTTTTTGTCTTGAGATCTATGTGGCCAAAAAAAAGTGCAAATTTTTTCAACTAATTGGATTTCAATGTTTGGACAATTGATCTTAGGATTTTTGGGCCTTTTGTATGCAATAGTGAGGTTTGTTTCACTCTAAGATGCATCTATTTTTTACCCAAGGCCAAAATTTTCAAAAAGAGGATAGTAAATTACATATTTGAAGCTTTGATACCATGTTGGAGTTGATTCCTCAATCCTACAATTCCCAAGGATCACCCACAATTAAATACCTATCACAAAAAGAGAAAACAAAACTTTAAAGACTAAGAGCTATTGATCCAAAAAAAAGGACAAATCATTATGAATGTGCAACCTTTGATCTAGTTGAATAATACAATGATGAATGCTTATAAACAAAAAAAATAAAAAGAAAATAAAAAATAAAAAACAACCTTAGAGGAAAACTTAAATGAGGATTAAAATAGATTATAACACGTGTCCTCATCACATGACTTGAGACACAAAAAACACGTGACCTAAATAAGCTTAAGATGCTAGTGTGAAAAGGGATCTAAGTAATAATTAATTAGGTAAATACCCTTTTACTCTAACATTGGATGCCATACTAAGGCATATCATATCATATTCAAATGCGACCTTATGCTATTGGTAATAACACTCACATATCAACATCCTTGAGCACAGCCACCATGCCATGGTGTAACAAGGGTTAATTTGGTGAGAGGGCTAATGCAAGAAGTTGGGTCCACAAAAAGCTAAAAAAATGGAAGCGTTTTTGTTGTTTTTCAGAATTTGTCACACTTGGGATGAAAATTTGAAGCACTTACACAATGAATCTTAAAAAAAGTCACTAATATGAAATTTAGTATTTTGAATCTAGTTTTCAAATATGTAATTTATTCAAATACCTAGATGATAGGAATTAAATTTTGTTAGGCATGTATAAAAACCACTTTTTAAAAGTCTTTTTTTTTACCATACTATGCACATGTATGAACACCACTTTTTGACCTAAATAAAACTATTTTTCTAATTCCTTTTGGGGAAAGATATGTAACAACATGAAGACTAATGAGGATATATTTTTTGTAAATTTTTTTCTAAATATTTTATTTATTTTTTATTGGCCCTAATTGTTGTTTTTAAAAATCAACGTGTACGAACAACATAATTGGACCTAAACTAAACATTTTTTGAATTTTTTTTTTCATTGTATAGAGAATTGTCTAAAGATTGATGTCATTAATTGTTTTTCAAAAAAATTAACTAAAAAAAGTTATTTAAAAACAAAAAGATATGATATTTCAAGTTTATGGATCAGTTTGCTTATAAATTAATTAAAAACTAAAAAATATAATCCAATCTTAACAAAAAATTTATATTTGGAAACCAACCATCATGTTCTATATTGAATCTTAATTTCATAGATTAATTCAGAAAAAAGTCCATCAACTATATTGCCAAAGTTGGACATTTCTTTTGACCCTGCCTTAGTTTCTTAGTTGCAGGTCAAAGGCTAAGGGTTAGGTTTCCAAGCCTTTCCCGAGCCTAAAATCGAGGCAACATGTGGTTTGGGAATTCAAAATTTTTAAATAGAAACATGTACCCATTATATAATGGGTACGAGTTCTTTATTTGCTCATTTATTTAAAAAATTAAATACCTTTTAGAAACATGTACATGTTATAAAACACATACATGTTTTATAACGTGTACGCATTTCTAAAAGGTATTTAATTTTTTAAATAAATGACTCGTATGCATTATAAAATGCATACACATTATATGTCGTGTATGCGTTATAACAAGTACATGTTTTTTAGTGCATACCCGAAGCATACTGCGTATGCATTTTTTATTTAGGCTCGGGTACTCGTTGCTAAGCATGTACACATTTTTGAATAATGTGTACGCGTTTCTTGTGGGATTTTTTTCGTCTGAATTTTCCCCTCTTCGTGGACCCAACTTCTTGCTTTTACTCGAGATTTTTTATATTTTCATCATGTTTTGTTAACTCTTTTGCTTACTTTGAATGTCAATTTTCTTTTCTGTAGAATAGACTAATATCATTTTAGCTTATTCTTACATGCTTAAAATTTCATGTACACAAGAACTATCACCATTAAAGGGATCCTCCAACAATGATTCATAGTACAACAACTATAGACAAGATGATAATGTATAACCATATAACTTATCTTTTGTAGTGTACAACTTACAATTCTTGTACTTTTCTTCTCCAAAATAATTATAGAAGTTGCTCTTTCCCTTGTTATTATCAATGAATAATTAACTTAATGATGTCAATGTAAGATATGCAACCATTTTTCCTTACTCTTTTCGTAAAATATCATATTCTATTAAATCTACAAATCTATAATTACTATGCATATCTTGTGATCAATAGTAATATAATTAAGAATAACATTATAACAAAGAACCTCTAAATTAACTTAAAAAAGCAATTGTTAACTTCAACATGATTTATTCCTTTTCACTTTTACTTGTATCTAATAGGTAATTCACAATATTCCATATATAATTTTACATTTAAAAAGTAGAGATTACATGAAAACACTTTAATTATTTTTAATAATCTATTCTAAATTTTTCCTTTTTTTCACTTAATATGATATAAAACATATTTATAATTAAAAATATAATAAAAATTTCTCAAAACTGACAAACATATTATTAATACTTATATAAATTAAATATTTATAAATAAACTTTTTAAAAAATTAAGAAAAATAATTAAAAACGAAAATTATAAAAATATTCTATAAAATAAATAAAGTAATTTTTTTACCACACAATTAAAATTAGAAGATAACTCTTAAATACATAAAATAAAATTTAAAGTAACTACAAATAAAATAATTCTTAGATAATTGTGAAGTAAAATAAAATAACTCAAGATTATTAATTTAAAAAATCTTAAGATACATTAATAATTAAAATAATATTTATTTTTAAATATAAATATTGAAATTTCAAAAATACATATTTAGTAGATAGGCTACATATAGTGCGAGATTTGAGCATGAAATAAGTCTCTACAAACCATTATTGAGTCATTGAAAAACAAGTTTTAGTTGTCATTTAATGGTAAATCAGTTGTCGTTTAATGGTAAAAGCCTCCAAAATATCAAGTAAAAGCCTCCAAAATCTCACTTATCACATAAAAACCAAATAAATATTGATTTGACAACAAGATGAGAACATTCTATTTCCATGTGTAGAGTTTTTTGTCAATTTGATGGCAGTGACATGTCACCTTTCTTTTTTCATTTGTATTGCTTTATATTTTAAATTTGTATGCAAATAAGATAATACTTAATTTCTTTAAGGAAAAAAAAAAGATTTGTCTAAGTTTATTTCATTCCATTATTCAGTATTTATTATTAATTGTTTAATCCAACCACATGTAACTAAAATTTGCATGCACAAACACATACTCTCTAACATATTAATATACGTATAGTTTTCTATCAGCGTAATCCTTGAACCTCCTTTAGATGCAAGTGCTAGTATGAAATATCCCAAACAATAAATATGTAATTTTTTAAATTTTTGTAACATAAAATGATGCCCTAATTCCTTGATTTAATATTTCTACTCAAACCCTAGTTTGTTGATGCAAATTGTGAGTTTACCTATGCATTAGTAGTAACATATATTCATCTCAATAACACCTAAATTTATAACAGATTTGTTTGACCATGAATAAGCATGAAAACAACACAATAAACATCCACCAACATAAGCCAAATTTCTAATATTCAAATGTCCAGTTTGCTGCTACATATCATAATTAACCAATGATGTAATTTACACAATAAAATGGGCTTCAAACATGCCCAACAACATATGGAAGTTTGCTGATATGAAGTAACCCCAATTTATACAATGAAATGTCTTCCTACTCTAACCCTAGTTGGGAAAAAATGCTCCAACCACAAAATACAACTATTTGATGAAGAAACAACTCTAAAACCATACCAAGGGGGTGTGCTAGCCTATTGGTTTGCTAACAGGGTTTGCAACCTTAGGAATTTGAAGAATAACCTCCAACTTACACAATTCACCCCTTCAACTAGATGCCTCAATGTTGATGCAAAAAACTGAATGTGATCCTAGCAAGAATCATTGTTTGAAGCCCAAGTGAACCTTTGTCATGAAGTCCTCCATTGAAGAAACTAGGGTTTCATCCAACTTATTCTTAATTCCTAAGGGTTTTCGTCCTTAAAGAATTTTCCAAATTGCAAATTAGAATAGCAGAGATGAATTAGTTGATGATCCAATGCTTCCAAAATGACCTAGTATAAATACAAAACCTCCTTATTCCTCCCAACTTGGTTGACCCAATTTGGGCGCCACCTTTTTACAATTTAAATTTATTTCTAATTCTTTTTTCTCTCTCCTTTGGCACCAACTTACAAGTTTATTTTATTTTATTTTATTTTTTATTTTATTTATCTCCTTATTTCAAAAGAGACCACCCACCAAAATAAAGATATATGAGAGTAATTTGGGTGCCAAAATTTATAAAATACCTCCCTTAGGGCACCAATAATCAAAGTAACAAAATATTATTTTATTTGATTTTCCCTAGCTAGCTCACATAAGGGACATTACAATTCTCCTTTCCCAAAATTGCTTGTCCTTAAGCAACGACAAGCATACCACCACCTAGATCCCATATCATCACCCTATTATATGTATTGAAAAGATGAACATACTTGATGGAACTATCAACACTTACCAACTCTCCAACTTCAAAGGATTCCTCATGAATGTGCAAGATGCCCCTTATAGGAGCATATAAGAACATATCAACCCTTCCTATGTTGCAAATGTAAATCAGAATAACTACCTCCCAACTAAAAATTAGACCCAAGTGAGTGCCACTACTATCACCAATGTCATATGATGATAGAGTATCATCCATATGCCATCAACCAATGATGAAGTGATGATCCCAACCTCTCCAAAACATCCAAACAATTGTTGTCCTCCAAGTAGCCTTTAGGATATCCAAATTACAATAAGGTAGAGAAGCCATCCCCTAACAAAGTATGGAGCGAATCCTCATGAACTAGGGCAAGAAGGCCAAGATCCTCACACTTTCTTTCAATCCCTATGACATAATCTAGCTGGGACATAAGCATTAGTAACTCAAAACCAAATATTATAGAAATACCTCCATACCTTGTGTCAAGGTTCAACTTCATCTCCCAAGTATGTCCAACCAAGACAAGTGCCTCTATGCCATGCATCATAAAATTTTGAAATAGGGTAGCCTCCAATGCTACCAAGGAATCATTATGATGATAGGATTTCCCTCCATTATTGACCATCTATACATCTTCAAGTCGTACTAATGTACCACCACAAACTAAATCACTTGTGACTCACTCTTCATGTGAGAATTTACCATTAGTGGCTAATCCACTAAATGTATTCTCAACTACTCTAACCTCCTCTAGGGTTTGGGCCTTGCAGGGGCCCTAAAAAAAAGGCAACTCATGATGTAATTCAAGTACAAGAACAATTTTTTTTGACTCGTACCTTTCCACTTGTCCACCCAAATCTGCATACTCTTTTTGCTTGCTTCCTTCAAGAGACCATCCCTTTGCTTGCTCCATTGCCATGCCTTCCTCTCTTGGAAGAAATAGAGATCTAGTGTGACTCCCTTTGCCTCCTAGCTTGATCCAGCTGATTACATTGTTCTTTGAAAATTTTCAAGTGCTATTTTGTTTGGGCAATCAACATTTAGCATCCTTTGCTCTTTGTAACCAACCATCACACAAGACTTGAGTTCTCTTGACATCTTCCATGGTATGATACACAAAATTAGACTTTTTGTGGCTTGAATTTTCAACATCTTCTCCATGCCTAACACACATCTCATGAGTGCCAACAAGGGGATACTCTTTCACCTCACTTTTCTCATGTAAAGTAGTTGTTATCTCATGAAGATGTGAGGAAATAGGACTAGTGCTATCAAATAGAAAACATACAATTTCATCATACCTCTTTGTAGTGTCTTCAAGGAGTTCGAGGAAATATTCATTCTTTGTTGAATGCCTATCATCAAGTGCTGGTATGATTGCACCCCTAAATATGCTTTCCTTCATGGCCTCTTCTTCAACATATCCATGTGTAAAAACTAGGTCATCATCATGCTCTATCAAAGGGTCTCCATCAAAGTAGTGAGTAGAATCTTCTACATCATGCTTTTCCTTAAGGGCCGATCTAGAAAACTTGTATGTACAGTTCTATAACCTCCTTAACCTCCAAGTGATCCTCCATATCTTGCAATGATAAATCAATTTTATCAAATTCACTTTGTTCACTACATACTGATTTAGAACCCTTATCAAATTCCTCATAGAGATTTCTAGATATTTCCTTTGTATATGTGGGTGAGTTGCTATAATGCCTAAATTGTCTTGATAGGGAGTCTTTATGTTGCTGCAAGATACAAGCAAATCTTTGTTGTGTTAGCATAAACTCTTTCATGATGTCCTCAAGACTTGGATGCTCACACTTTTTTGATTTCCATTTTTGCTTGCTATAGTCCATCCAACACTCCATACAACAACTGAGGGAGAGATCATTTCTAATCTCGTGTTTCCATTATTGCAAACTTTACATGCCCAATAGGTTGGCAAGATCAAGGCATTGATACCACTGAAACATCTCAAATAATATTATATGCAATTTTTCTAATTTTTGTAACATAAAATGATGCTCTAATTCCTTGATTTATTTTTTCTACTCAAACCCTAGTTTGTTGATGTGAATTCTGAGTTTATCTATGCATTAGAAACACTATATATACATCTCAATAACACCCATATTTATAATAGATTTGTTTGACCATGAATATGCATGAAAGCAACACAACAAAGTACCTAAACATCCACCAACATAAGCCAAATTTTTGATATTCAAATATCCAATCTGTAAGAGACCGGGTGTCTCTCAGCCCAAACCCTTAACTGGAAATGCTGATTTTTGTTTGTTTTCTATTTTTTTGTGTTTTGAGGGTTTTTGCAATAAACAAGAAAGTTGCGATTTTGCTCTAAAAATGCTTTAAAAATTCATAATAAATCAAAAGACAATAAATATGCTTCAATATTGCTCAGAGAATGTAGGCTCATATATTTATTGAGTTTCCAGAGCACATACAATATATGAAATCGAACATATGAAGTGAAAACTACTTTTTATTCAAAAGAACCTGATTACTTGTAGCCACTAGATAATAGATGAAAATGTACGGCTGAGTAAGGAATACAATCTTCAAGCTCTGAAATCTTTGCTGAAGCTCCAATAACCCTAGGCGCACCATATCCAAATGATAGAAGCTGAAGACTGGAGGCGTGGTTTCCTGTGGAAGAGGGTATGACCTTGCTGGTACAAAAATGTACACCCCACCAGCAGCAATAAATGTAGTACGACCTCAGACCCTAAGTGCCAGATCTCTGATAAATGGTCTTTGATAAGTCGCCCTAAACCACTGATGAATAAACTCTGTAATTCCTTCCCTGAATCGAATCAATAGGCTCAACTGCAACCTCTGTATGAAGTCACCAAGTACGACAATCTTCAACTGGTATTTCACAGTCTCAGTATGTCAGATCTCAAGGAGGGAATGTTCCTCAAAATCTGTTGATCTGCAGAAACCCTGGTTTCTCAAACCCCAATGCTCTCAGAGAGAAAAGTTAACAAATTCGAATAATTAATCACATAAGTTTGATTTGCTCATTGAAAGAATATATAGCTTCTTTCAAAAATTCAACTTTTCTCATTAAATCATTAAATTGCACTTAATAATAAATATTCGCCCTTTTTCCAATACTTTGACTAAATGGTGTCCCTTTTTGATTTAATGAATATTAAATCCATTAAATATTAATTTCCCCTCTTTCCTTATAAAGTATTAAAATACTTTATAATTCGCCATTTAAATATTCACTTTAATATTTAATTAAAATGACTTTATATTATAAAGTCAAATCAATTATTCCATCATTTATTATTAAACGCTTCTGATAACCCCCGTTTGCTCAACCAAACATCAAACTGGGTTGATACTGAGTTGACCAGCTAAACCAGGTGCCTTGCCCAAAATAGCAGCTTCCGCCTGCTGACTTACTATAAATAGTAAGTATTTGAAAACCCTCTCTAAAAGAGTCTGCGAAGGCCCAACTTGAATCAACTGAAGGAGTAACATCCTAAAACTCTGGATAATTGCCAAAGAAGACCCTCTCATCACATTTGTCAGCCTACGAGGGTCAAAATGATAGGCTCACTCCTCAACAAACAATGTCAGCTAAAACAGGGACATTACACAATTTAATGCTACAAATCAAATTTAACTAGTGATGCAATTTACACAATAAAATGGGCTTCAAACATGCCCAACAACATATGGAAATTTGCTAATATGAAGTAACCCCAATTTATGTAATGAAATGTCTTCCTACTCTAACCCTAACTGGGCGAAATTTCTCTAGCCACAAAATGCAACTATTTGATGAAGAAACAACTCTAAAACCCTATCAAAGGGGTGCACTGACCTGCTGGTCTACTGATAGGGTTTGCAACCCTAGAAATATGAAGAATAATGTCCAACTTGCACAATTTGCCCCTTCAACTAGATGCCTAAATGTTGATGCAAAAATCTGAATTTGATCCTAGCAAGAATCACCATTTAAGCCCAAGTGAACCTCCGTCATGAAGTCCTCCATTGAAGAAGCTAGGGTTTTGCCCAACTTCTCCTCAATTCCTAAGGGTTTTCATCCTTAAAGAATTCACCAAAGTGCAAATCATAATAACAGAGATGAATTAGTCAATGATCCAATGCCTCTAAAATGACCTAGTATAAATACAAAACCTCCTTATACCTCCCAACTTGGCCGACCCAATTTAGGCACCACCTTTTTTCAATTTAAATTTATTTTAAATTCTTTTTTCTCTCTCCTTTGGTGCCAACTTACAAGTTAATTTAATTTTTTCTTTTATTTATCTCCTTATTTCAAAAGGGGCCGCCCACCAAAATAAAGATATATGAGAGTAATTTGGGTGCCAAAATTTATAATTAATACCTCTCCTAAGACACTAATAATCAAAATAGCAAAATATTATTTTATTTGATTTTCCCCTCCTAGAAGGGACTTTACATAATAATATCTATAAATGAAACTATTAAAAAATAACATATATTTAAAATAAAATAAAATAAATTTTAAATAAAAAATATTTATCTATATCCAATACATAAAATAGTTATAAAAATAACTCCTCTAGGGGAGAAGACCCAGTAGCTACCACCCATTGAATAACCGCCACCTCCATGCTCACTCCACCCCCCAAATTTTTTTTAACTTTGATCCACTAAAAAACTTTTTATTAACAAATAGAAAATTACAACACCAATAGAAAATTACAACAACACAATAGCTGCTCATAACAGAATGAGTCACTCACCAATCAAAGTACACAGCTAAACATGCCTTTGCATTTATAAAAGAAGTCAACTTGCACATAAAAAGGCCCATTTACAATTTCATTTAAATCATTTACTTTTTACAATTACCCCCACTTGCAAATGTTTGTCCCTCACTACATTTTATATTTACAAGTATACATGCACAGCTACTGGTGCTTTAGATGACATAATCACAATCTCCTTTGAACTATATGGGATTTGAAATGCACAGTCTTTCACACACTCCCTGGCAGCTATATGTATTTATTTCATTTCCTGTAGGTACCTGCACAATTAAATATAGGTGTAAGGCTCCCCAATTAAACATCAAATCCAAATGTAATGCAAATTCAGTCATATCATCTTTAAAAACCTACGTAACTTGCAGCTTCAAATTCAAATGCTCAAACAAATTCAAATTTCAAACACAACAACCAAATTGAATGCATTCAATTGTCAGATTCGAATTCCTAAATAAGAGGGGGAAAGTAGCCAGCAACATTCACAATTGCATGTTACTCCCAACAAAGTTGAAAGCAACGACAAAGATTTTCTGCACATTCCTCTGCACATTCCTCTATTCCAAAGTCTTAGGTATGTACTTATAGTTATTTTCATTTATGCAGTGTCTTCTTACTTTATACATTCTACCATTTGTTAAAAATTTTCTACTTTCCATTGCACATACAGTAGGCTAGCATACATATATTTGTCATTTTACATTACGTGTCTCTTGTTCATTCAGCAAATCGATGTATATGTGTGTTTCCTTTGCCTATCCATTGAAAATGCAAACTATGGTACCTATATTTATATTTGTGTGTTTTTGCTCATTTGTCATTTACTTCAGTGTTTATATCAGGGTTTATAGTTGTTATTTATTTTTTCTTATATGTGTACCTATTTATATTTGTTTATTTTTGGTCATTTGTCAGGGTTGGTCATTTATCAGGGTTTAATATGTATATGTGTGTGTGTATATATATATATACATGCATTTATTATGTGTATTATGTATTTAAAAACATATACACATATATACAAATACATATATACATGTATATATGTACGTATATACATAGACAAACACACATATATACGTCTATTACTCTGTTTAAATACGTTTCATTTGGCTGTCCAATACAATAGCCTAGCATTTGTTTATATTTTTCTACTTCCCATTGCACATACAGCAGGCTACCATACATATATTTGTCATTTTACATTATGTGTCTCTTGTTCATTCAACAAATCGATGTATATGTCTATCCTTTGCCTATCCTTTTAAAATGCAAACAATGGTACTGGTTAATCATTTTCTTCTGCATCTTTCACGACCCATGAAGGATTTATTCGATGATTGAAAAATTATTACTGCTTGTTTATGAAATAAATCATTCCTCTTACACTCCTTTTCCCACATTGAAGTTATGTATGTATGTATGTATGCAGCTTCATACATACATACATATATATATATATATGTATATATATATATATATATATATGTATGTATGTATGCAGATACATACATACATATATACATATGTACATATGTATGTATGTATCTGCATACATACATACATACATACCCTAAAAAAAAGTGAATTTGGTTTTCTTTTGTGCTTAAATTATTAAATACGACCTGGTAAAGTCGATTGTCTCATGATTTTGTCTCCAGAAATGATCAGGAATTTCGTGGGTTTGAACACATGTCTATAAAAAACCCAGGTCACTTTGGGCATAAATCGACAAACCCATTAAAAATAAATATGTTTTTGTCAAAACCCTTGCATGGTTTTTTCCAAATTCGTGTGCTTAATGAATTAATCTCATGAAACCCTTGCCTGGGAATATTCTGCATCTATCTCAAAACGCACTTCTGTATTCCTACCAGTGAGGAATTATTATTATGAAACCCTTGGTTAATTTCTTCTGCTCTTTTTTCAAAACCCAAGTCTATACAATGTGCTTTGAACATTGATATATATACATACATATATCTATGTATACATAGATATATATATATATATATATATATATATATATATATATATATATATATATATATATATATATATATATATATATATATATATATATATATGTATATGTACAGATATATGCATACATGTAACTATGTAATTATATGTATCCATAGATACATGTATACATATGTTTATACAAATACATATAAATACATCTATATCTACATATATATATGTAAACCCAAATTAAATGATGCATAAGAATCGGATACCCAACAACAAAAAACATTAGTCATATGCTTTAATCGGACCCTAATTGGGGTGTAATGTGTTTGGTGTCTGGTGCTTTAGTAAGGAGATTAATATGTAGGAGTGATTTTTAATGGGCACCAAAATGATTTTATAAGGTGCTAACCTGAATTAGACCCATTGACTTTTGAGCAGATTTGAATGATAAAATAGATCTGTTTTATATTTTGCAAAGTTTATACCTGTGTTTTGTATTTATATCTATGTTTTGCAATGTTTATACAT
>VDFB02163466.1:0-21278 GCA_007258455.2 Sequoia sempervirens
CGATACACCAAGGTATGAAGGACCAAGGAAAATTAGTGTCTAATGCATGAAAAGACAACAAAAATGAAAAGATCAAGATATGCCCATATGTTGACTAGTCAAAGCATACCATGATATGATGGATCGAGGCAACCATGAAAAGTGATGATAGGGAGCTCAAGTGATAAACAAAAGCCAAAAGCATAAAAAAAATCACAATCAATTTCAAACATCCTTTGCCATAGGATCAAGGAGATGGATGGGATTGATGAGGTCTGTTAGGAAGGATGCATCCTATTGAGACCGATGATGGATACTAAATTGAAAGATCGATATGACGCAGGATATTCAGAACCAATTGGATTTGATGATACAAGTAGATCTTGTTTGTTAAGAACTAGCTAGATAAGGGCATAGCTTGATGACATGACACAAGAGACATGGCACAAGATAGGAGACTAACACATCCTAGCAACCTAGGGGGCTCGGGGGCCAATCAAAGATTAGCCTTTCCTATGTGAAAGCACAAAGCCCTCGTAGTTTGATAAAAGGCCGATGAGAGACCATGATGGAGACTTTGATGGATGATGAAGATAGGATGGAGAAAAGGAGAAAAGAGGAAAAAATAGATCGATGATGGATGGAACCCTGGGGGAAGATCAAATGATCGACCTGCCTATGTGAAAGCGCAGGGGCAACGTAGTTTGACAAAAGGACTAACGATAGACAATGGATGAAGGATGATGAGATAACACTAGATAAGGGGATAAGATGATGGGACCGAGATGATGGGATAGGATAGAATTGTTGGATAAGATCGGAGGATGGTGACTACACAAATCTCAGGGATGGGATAGTTATCCAAATGAAAAATGATGAAGTGGGAGGAAGACAAGATGGATATATGAAAGATTACTCGGAACGAGTAAACAAATGATCGAGAGGGATGAACGACTACTCAAAATGAGTAAACAACCACTCACAATGGATGAATGATTCTTGGAACAAGAAGATGAAGGTTTGGAATAGATGAAAGACTACTCAAAATGAGTAAATGATTGATTGGGATTGTTGAATGGGAGTTTGAAATGAGAGAAAGAGGTGTGAAATGGATGAATGTTTACTCAAAACGAGTAAATGGATTTTTGAGATGATAGATGAAGGTTCGAAATAGATGAATGGTTACTCAGAACGAGTGAACGGATGATTAGAATGAATTAGTAGGACAAATTTGAAGAAAATGGAGGGAGGGATCTTAAGATTTGTTTCGATATCCAAAGATCTTGACTGCAGATGGACTAAAGCTCATATTAGGGTTTCGGTTAAGCTCAGATTGGGATTAGATTAAAGCTAAAATTAGGGTTGGATTAAAGCCTAGATTAGAATGATTGGAGGATATGATGGGATTGATTCTACACCAAGTTCCAAAGTTTAAGGGACATAACGTGTTGACAATCAAAATTTTCCAGATTTGGCAATTTTCAAAAATTGTCAAAATTTTCCATTTTAGGAAACTTCACGATCATACGTTTGAGAGTTCAGTTTTTTTCCAAAAAAGTACCCAAAACTAAGATAGGATGAATTTCCAACTAACATCGCAAATTTGAGACATGCATTATGAGTTATTGACAAAAATGATTTTTCAAAAATTGAAAAAAACACTAAATTGCGATTTTGAGTGTCAAGATGAAAGTTTGAGGCCCTAAAAATGTGACGAAATAGGGTCAAACTATCGCAGGGCCGTTGGAAATCCACATGCCACCTCATAATGCAACCACTCATAAAATTTCAACTCAAACAAACACCCGAGTCAAAAGTTATGGCCTCTGGAAGTTTCGACATAAAAATCAAAACTCTTTAAATGAAGTTTTTGTGATTAGGATGGATGATCCGATGATGGAGGAGGTGATTTTGGTGATGAAATGATGACCTATGGAAGGTGAAAATATTTTCCTAAAGGGTGGGTCCACCTGCGGATGCAAGCGAGTCAGCCCACAAGCTCGGGCGGATCCACCCACAACCAGGTGGGTCCGCCCACGAGCTCGGGCGGATCCACCCGTGGATGCAGGTGAGTCCGCCCACAAGCTCGGGTAGATCTGCTCGCAGTCAGGTGGGTCCACCCATGAGCTCGGGCGAATCCAATCACAGCCGGGAAGGTCCGCCCACGAGCTCGGACAAGGGCCCTACCCGGGGAGTCAGGTAGATCTGCCCACTCGCTCAGGCGGATCTGCCCGTAGCCAGGTTGGTCTACCCACAAGCTCGGGTGGAGGCCCCGCCTACAGTAGGGCGGGTCTGGCCAGGGACTGGGGCGGGTCCCCTCAGGGACTGAGGTGGGTCCGCCCAAACTGGGGCGGGTTCGCCCAGGGACCAGGGTGGGTTCGCCCAGGGACCAGGGTGGGTCCGTCCATGGACCAGGGCAGGGTCGAGGATTCGGGAGGACCGAAAAAAAGGGGAAAGATAAATGATGAGACATGATAGGAGGTTGACAATATGTGTAAAAGAAGCAAAAGTGATGACAATAAGATAGATGGCATTGGATTGCATGGGGAGTAGCCTATAGCTAGATACCAATGACAAGGGATTATGAGATGGGATGAGGATAGAGGATGGGGGGATTTGGGAGATGAAAAGGATTGGTTGGATTGATGATGAGGAAAAGGTGGCCAGATGGATTGATGACAAGGGATGCTATGATGGAAGGATAGGAAGATAGGGATGGGGAGATGGATACAACAATAAGGAGATGAGGATAGGGAAATGGAGGGGATTGCTTTGATGGAATGAATGATGTCTCCAACGACTATATCACAAAGGAAGATAGATTCCCCCACTCTAGATGTCATGTGTGAGGAGGCATGAAGGATGCAATATAGAAGGATAGGAAAATAAAGGAGTGAGATGGATGAAGATATGATGCATGGATAAGGAAGGGAGATTGAAGGTAGCATGGTGGGTGGATAAGGAAGGGTAGATGAGTGTGAATGAGGGTTAGGATAGTGTGCAGATGAGGGGAATGTATGCTAAGAGGTGTCCAAAGCATGCTTATATGTTTTCCCCTATCACCATCAAGATCACAAGGAGGATGGAAGGATTGGGATAAATGAGATATGTCAAACAAGATGTGTAAGATAGGTAGGATGGAGGGGATGAATGAAAATGACGTATAGGAGGAAGATGGTGCATATCTGGAAGCATAGCAGGAAGCATAGCAGATGGAGGGAATGCATATCAGGAAGCTGCCCCCACGTGCAGATGGGGATTTATGCATGATGCCTATTTGCCAGGTTTTCATCATCGTACTTATCCAAGGCGCTTGTTTGCCAAGTTTTCACCATTGGACGGATTATTTCTTTTTACTATTTTATTTTGTTGATTTTTATTTTTATTTTTATTTTTTGAATTTTTTTACTTTTTGGATAGCATGCGGAAGGAGATGGATAAGGATAGGGAGGCATATGGGTGTATGTGGAATACATGTGATAAAGAGATGGGTGAAGGACTCAAGCATCAGATTCCATACGAAGGATTAAGAGCCCATGTGGGAAACGATTATTAGATGTTGGTACAACCTTATAAATGAATTATGCAAGAGGATGAATTAGAGGGATTTGATGGGGGAGATATGTGGGGTAATGGATGGGATGTTGGAAAGTTTATGGATGGAATGTTGGGGTGGATATGTGATGGGGAGATGTGTTCAGGACCAACATTGGCACATGTTGTGGTGGATGTGAAAAGATAAGAGGATGAATGGATGGAGAATGTGGGGATAATGGAGGAGATGGAATAGTGAATTTCAGGACATAGGGACCCAAAATAGATTTAGGAGAGGGTGGATGAAAATGATTAGCTTTTGGATGAGCAATGTTGGATGTTGTTACAAATTTTTCATTTGATGGCATTGCATCTTTTTTCTTTGGGATCCACATGGTTTTGATCTTTGCTTTGTTGGGCCTTTGTAGCCTATGGATTTGATTTGGATTTCTATTTTTCTTCTCTTCACCATGTCTTTTAGAGGGGACATGGGGAGCTTTAGATTCATGTGGATGTTTGGATTTATGTATTTTTACTTTAGCATCCAAAGTGATTTTAGTAGCAATGGGATGGGTGCAAGGATATGGATGATGTGGAATGATGGAGGTAGGATGATGAGGATTATGTGTAGATGGGGGATGTGTAGGTACATGCCTTTGTTGATCCTGATTAGGATGTTTATGATGGATGACATGGATAGGTGTTGGATGGATGAAAGGATGAGATGGAGGAAGTGATCTTGGGATATACCGACCCAAAGCAGATGGAGTGGGTGGAGGGACATAAGAACCCAAGATGGATGGAGTAGATGAAGGATGGTAGATGGTGGATGGAGGGATGTAAGGACCCAAAATGGATGGAGCGGATGAAGGAGGAATATGGACAATTGTTTTGAGGTAATATGATAGAGGAGGAGGGATGGAAGCATATGATATAGTGGAGTGATGGGAAGAGCCGACATTTCTTTTGGAAGAGGCTCATTGAGGATGTCTAGAGGTTGTACCAACATCTTTAGATTGTGAGTCTTGGGAAATAGGTCCAAGACCTTACATGTAGATTTGTTCTTTGACTTGGATGGGCTCTAAAATACCTTGCTCATGAAGGCCTAAACCTTTTCCTTGATAGTTCATTTTCTTGAGCATGCAAGCCATGATAGGGTTTGTGTTATTCTGAAAGCATGATGTGAGTCCATTATTAGGTGGAGGATGATGGGTGGTATATACACTGTGTTTTTCTTCTGTAAGGAGACCACAATGGAAGAATGTGAAAGTACTGAGGGGATATGCAAGTGGTGTGGGGATAGCAGTTTTAGGTGATGATGGGGGATCATGAGAGGGAGATGATGGGATATCAACATTTGGAGGGGTGGTATTAGGAAAGGGATTAGGGGATATGATAGGATCTAGATTTGTGGTAGTGGGCTCATGCGATGGAGATGGAGATGGAGCGGTGGAATCTTGAATGACAAGGGGATCATGGGATAGAATGGATGGGGGATTGTGATCTTGATTTGGACTATATGGGATGGTAGGATCCTTATCTGGAGAAGGGGATATGTTCGCATGCTTTGGATCAAGCTCTTGGTATGACTCATCGTGTACGGGAGGCATGATAGTGTAGTCTTGGAGGGACTCTTCAAGTGGGGAAGATGGAGGGATGGAGGATTCATGAACCTCAAGGGAATGGACTTTGATAATACTAGGAGTGGGAGGAATGGATGGGACTTTTGTGTCATCGCCAGGAGTGGGAAGAGTGGCATGGACTTGTGTGTTGTTAATGGGTTTGACAACTCTCAGAGTAGGAAGAGGGTGTTCAATGGATTCAGTAGATGTGATGATAGGAGATGGGGGCTCAGTGGATTCAGAGGGTGTGATGGTTTCAATGGTTTGAGTAGTTCTAGGGGTGGTATCATCAATGATAGGTGTTGGGTGGAGAAGGGTCTTGTCACTAATGATCGTGGATGATGGGTTGGGATGGCATGATTCCACAACTTCGAGTTGTGGAGTGGGAGATGTATTCTTTGTTATAAGTCCTTGGAGAACTTCTAGAGTGAGGAACTTGCATACTCTAGGTTTGGATGGTGAGGTAGGAGTGGATGATGGGTTGTAGTACTTGTACAACCTTAATCACTCCGTGCCATTTTTCCTAAGTCAACCCTATTAAATTCGTTCTCTTTTTGGAGAAGGCACCCCTTTCCCCATGTGAATTTTTAATTCACATTTAATCCCCCAATGCATTCCTTGGAATTTAAAATTCCTTTTCTCATCCCCATGTGGATATTTGAGGAATTTTTAATTCCTCACATGTCCTCTCACCCACATGGGGACAAGGACCTCCTTTATGAGGAGATCTTTTCCAATCCCAAGGTACTATGTACCACCTCCATGTCATGTACTATCCTTCCACCTCATTTACACATCATCCTTTTTAAGCCACTTCACATGCCACATGTCAAGATGTGAGGGCTTGTGAGTTCTCAACTCACCTTATCCCTACATCTTGATCTTGGTGGCTCAATCTTGACCATCCATTTCCCTAGAGAATTCCAAAATCTCTATAAATACCGAGTTAAACCACAATAGTGGTTTACAATTGAGATGAGGAAGGAAATTTCTTTTCTTTTTTCCTTTTGCCATAGTCGATAGGTTTGGTCAAACTCAATGGTTCAGCTGAACCACATTATATGTTTGATCGAACCCAAAAACCCTAAAAAAAAAATATTTTAAGGGGTTCGGTCAAACATGGGTTCGACCGAACCCCTTTAAAAAACAAAAAAAAACATGAATGTCACTGTCATTTTTTCCTTCTATCATTGCTTTCCCTGTGCTTACATGTGCGCGACAAACCAAACGTGATTTGGAAATGGCGACGACTTCATCTCTCTAGTGAACGCAAATTTAACTTCATCTTTCCAAAGTTCATCAACCCAACTTGCATATCAAGCACCAGGTTTGTCAAATTCAAATTTCATAGAGTTGGAAATGCATTTGTTTGTTAAATTTTGAAACCCTAAGTGTGAAATTTTGCAAATTTGTTGAATGGAAACTACATGTGTTTGAAGGTTTCTAAATTCTTTTCAACATACACTATTTCAATGATACATTTCTACTCTATCGAAAAATTAACATGCCCTATCTATGCTTCCACATTTTGCATACATTTCTACCAGGGCACCTCCAATTTATTTGGGGCATTATATCAAACAGTTCATTAACAAATTTATTTGAGGCATTATATCAAATAGTTCATGGTAATTTTTGATGGAGTATGATAGAAATAGTGTTTCCATTGTATGAACCCTATATCAAACAATTCATTAACAAATTTAGTTGAGGCATTATATCAAATAGTTCATGGTAATTTTTGATGGAGTATGATAGAAATAGTGTTTCCATTGTATGCACCCTATATCAAACAGTTCATTAACAAATTTATTTGAGGCATTATATCAAAAACACTATTTATATCATACTTCGTCAAAAACACTATTGGAAATTTATTTGAGGCATTATATCAAACAATTCATTAAAAAATTCATGGTATAAAGTTTAGGGTGCATACAATGGAAACTTGAATAAAATTCTTCATATTTTGCCTTTGAGTCTTATGACATTACTCCAAAAATGGTTTGTGAACTAAATGTATGAATCAAAGAATAAATTTAGAGGAAAGAAACTAGATTGTTTGAATGAAATGTATAATAAAATAGTTCTATTAGGATTAGAAGGAATGAAGGTATTATTAAATTTTCTAGTACAAAACTATTAAATAAATATTACAAAAGCTAATTGACAAAAATGGTACTAATATGCACACATAGCTTGTCCCAACATTATGGGCATATTGTACTAGAATACAAACTCCCATTAGGCTTACTCTTTAGTTTATGAAATGGAGGCCATAATGCCTCTTGAGCTTAAGATTCTATCATTATGTATCTCCCTTAGTGATAGCATTGATGATTACACATATCAAGAACACCAATTACAAGAGTTTGAGACCTTGGATAAACAATAAGTAAACTCATTATACTTGATCTATGTACATATACCAAAGATAATTAATGAAAAAATAAAAATGGTGTTGTCCAATGAGCTTTACCATGAGGGGAACTCATCCTTCATATAAATCTAAATATAATCCAAATTTCATAGAAGTAATTTTTTTGGTAAATTTTGACCCAATTGGATTAGTCCTTTTACCATTATTCCCTAGTTCAACACTTGTGCATTTGGTTTTTTCACTCCCAATTGAAAATATATGAAATAACTAGATAATATCATGCATTTTAAATTATACTATTGGTGATCCTATTGTATGTGGGAAATGGTGCTTACTCATCACATATTACCTTTCTTATACCCATTTCACCTAATGATATTTATTGTGTTATCCTTTCCATCTAGGGACAATTAGATTTACATATACCTTCACAATCACATCATTATCTATTTACACTTACATGATTGTTTGTCAACATGGTCCCTCATAATTGATTATGACATGACAATTATCAAGCCAATTAGATCTATGTTACTTCATCACTTGGATAGGGATTCATTGTTTATGATCCTCACCCACTACATATATATTCTCCTCATCACATTATCTCCCCCATATAGGGGAAAAATCATTTTTAAATGCACCTTCATGACTGTATTTTACACTATTACATTTGCATGAGCTAACTATGTTATTAAGAGTCATCTTAACCCATTGAGAAGAATTAGGCATTATACTTATTAGGAAAATATAAAAATATGTCCACTTTACTATATATATATATATATATATATATATATTTAAAACTATTCTTCATATATCTATGTTAAAACTATTAAAAATTAAATTACATAAATCAATTTTAAATTTGTACCAAAGAGTAAATGGCTTTGACTAAGAGAATGTCTTTAAAATGTAAGCTATCCTCTTTGCAAAATCCAATTTGATTTGAGATGTTTATATGGACCAAAAATGTAGGATGTATGGGGTAAATGAATAACCTTAATTATCTTCCCTCATCAAATAATTTCCGTTTAAGAGTTTCTTAGCATATCCAATTATGAAAAACTATTATATACTTATTTATAACTTCTATATTAAAGTATATCATGAATAAGTGTGAAAGGATAAAGTATTTTAAAACACACACAAATCATAGAAGTAAATTGATTAATATAAGGAGATTCAAGTGGTTTGGATAATTTTTTTCCAAGGGTGGAAGAGGTTAAGAAGGAACCATCAAATAAATATAAAATTTTAAATGCTTTAAAATAAAAATACATTTCTCCACAACAGAATTGGTATTTGCTAAGATGATAATAATTGAAAAAGAAGAAAATAATCATTATAGATCAAGTACCATTGATATTAAGTTTTAAGAGATCAAAAATATTATTCAACAAAAGAAAAAAAGAAAATAGTTAATGCTAAAGAAACAAATACAGCAAGCTACTTCATGTTATAAATTCTCCTCTTATGTAGTCTTCATTTCTATATAAATTGTGGCCTCCTTGTACAAATTAGCTATTGATCATCATAGTGAAACAAATTTAACATTTTGAAATGGTTAAACATTATTATTATTTTTATTTGTATAAGTATAATTATTATGGGTTCATTTTTCCTCTCCTACTCTTCCTAATAAGGTTCTATTTTACAAGCCTCATATAAATTTTAGGGTTCTAACTTCTAAAAATTGAATATAGTGTCAACTTAATCTCATTAGACAATGCTCCCCTAGTATTAATGGGGCTAGCTTTTTATCTATCAAACTTGGCTATGTTTACATTGAATAAGAATTTGATACCTTTATCATGATACTTGAACTAAGATCTCTTGGCTCTAATTTTAGTCATTTTATCTAAAAAATATTGGTGACATATCCATTCGTGTTTAGTTTTAATCATTTATTATTGCAATTAATTATTACAAGGAGATTCTTGAAGCTTGTATTCCATCCCACCATTTTTTTATTCTAAATATTTGACATTTCTTTCAACTTTATAGTATAAATTTTATCCTTAATGGTATACATGGCACTTTCAATTAGAGTATCCTCTAGTAAAAATAGAAACATTAATAGATTGTGGTTATCAAATAGTGTCTGGGGATGCATGTATTATTAATAAATTATAAGATCTTGTAAGAAATGTCTATGGAAGAAATAGCTATCTAATAAAGAATATAATGTATTAGTACATATCTACCTATTACATATTTTAAATAAAGCCCCTTTAAAATCTATCTTATTTCCATTTAATGAGTTAACTAGGTTCAAAATTATTTTCATCTTATTCCTGAGAATTCAAAGCCATTTGCAGCAAGGCGTTTCATCTAAATTTTATCATTTATTCAATCCTTATTAAAATCACCACCTTAAACTCTAAGAAATATTTGGTAACTTATTTATTTTATCTTCTTTTAGAAGGGTGTGAAGGGATTTAGAACCTTTTAGAAGTTTATTTCAAAATAACTAGGAAGGTGCATTAGAACACTTGTTGCTTTTAGGATTAAAGTGTTATGAATTTTGTGCCTACATTCTTAAAAATTCTTATATCAACTCATTTAGCATTTCCATGATCTTTTTATATTGGAAAGGTCAACAGACAATGAGGTAGACACTTTCCATTTTTTCTATTCCTTAATTAGTTCTTTCTAGGGAAACTTTTAGTCTTTTTGAACACCTTACAAAAATATGATAAATGTGTGATTATTTTTTTTCCACTCTATAAATTTTTGATGTGCTTGGATATCTAATTGAGACTCTAATGTACAATGATAAAGAATTAGTATATATGGAAGAAATATTTTTGAGACTGTCAAACTACCATTCTACATAACTCTCACATGGAAATAAGAATATTATTTTGTTTTAACTAAAAGAGAGTTATTATTGTGCTCCTATCTTGAAAGTACTAATTAATTTTGAATTATATACTTATAATTTAAAATAAGAGCATCATTTGTAACATGGAATAGATAGATTAATTTTAATGAAATAAAATATGTTTTTATATTAAGAAAAATGTACAAATATATGGAACTCATACATCAAGAGAAATTGACTAAGATTTAACTCTGTATATGAGAATTAAGGTCTCGAGGAAGTAATTTATATACCTTCTTTCAATAATTAACATTAGAATTAATGCTTGGTTCATATTGTATACCCACCTCCAATGGTTTTGGAATGGATGCATTTAGATGGAGAAGATTTCAAAAGGCTCATAGTGCGATATTAATGCCCGGCTCAAAGGCATGATATATAACACATGAACTTTATTTATGAAATTTGGTCTTTTTGTTGTTTGGCTTCTAAGTGGTGTATGCTGGAATTCTTAGTTGAGACTCTCCGATCTTCCATTGTTGGTTTTCTAGTGTGATTATACAATATGCTTGTAAGCGTAATTTCTATGTCTTAATTATTCAAAGAAGGTTTGTTTAATAGAAGAGACCTGTTCTAGGCATTCAGTATCCACAATGCATGACACTTCTTAAAATATCTACCAAGTTCTAAACAAATACAGATCTACCATTTCCATGGAGGAGATTGATGATTTAAAAAGAAAATATCATGCCTTTTATTTCTTGAGAAGTCATGTTTTCATTCATGATTTACAACTTCCATCTTCATCCAAAAAGAAATTATGTTATCATTATGTGTCTGATATTAAAACAAATCAAAACCTTCATTTGAGCATGATCGCCAACAGAAAGGTAAACAAGTGGAAACAAAAGAAAGCTCGGTTAATGGCTTTCGGCATGTTGGTGGAAAATCTGCATCTTTTTGAAAGTGGATTCCTAGCTTATCAGTCTTATGTTTAGTAAGGTTTTGTAAGCTCCACTGTGTTATGTATTCGGGTCATGGGTATATCTAGTATGATGTCTTCTTTTGGGTATTTTTGGTGCATAAGAGAATGTGCATATGTACTAATGTATTCAACCAATGTGCTTTTGTAACATTGTAATTAGACAATTGGTCATTTGTACTAGGACCTCACTAGTCTTTTTGATATTTTGTAGGGTGGTTTGGGGTTTTCTTATTTGGTTCTTTCCATGATTATGTCGCTGAACCAATATTATATATAAATAAAATTATAAGTGCTCTCCCACTTTTGCTTAAAAAAAAAGGTTCTTGTAAATGTCCACATCTTTTTCCTTGACACATTTACTATTTCTTATGATTTTTCATAATGTTGACCAGCCAATACTTTACTGTAAATATTCTATAGTCACACTCTTAAATGTCATAAGAATATGTCATAATTGTAAGTTTTAATGATCAGATTGTATGCACAAAAATTAATTCAAATCAGACACAATAACACAACAAATACCCTAGGAAAACCCTCCTCTTGAGGGAGAAAAACCCAACCACAAAATAGCACTTATATATTGAATCTCAATAAGAAGAGTTTCCTTTTACAATAGGCCAATCTAAAGG
This sequence comes from Sequoia sempervirens, assembly GCA_007258455.2. NCBI lineage: Eukaryota > Viridiplantae > Streptophyta > Pinopsida > Cupressales > Cupressaceae > Sequoia > Sequoia sempervirens. The sequence goes on from VDFB02163466.1 coordinate 11,960, forward strand.
CCAAATATGAGCATCAACTAAGAATGCAACACAACCAACACAAAATGATATTTCGCTAATACAAGATACAGTCACAAGAGATATCGTTCCACCTTGAAGAACACACACTTGACAATAATCAATCTGAATCAATAACTTCACCTTCTTTACTTGGACTGAACTCGCATGTATGTGATATGAATTGAATTCTAATGAATGAGTCACAATGAAATAATCAAATGAATATCTATACAATATGAAGAGGCGTGTCACTTGAAATAATATCAGGTTGGCCTCAAAATAATTATATCTTTTACTAATTTTAATAAGTCAGCCACCTCAAAGTCGTGCCTCTGTATTAAATTTTCATCTCTTTATTAAATGTATCTTTTATCAAAGGGAACGTCTCTTCATTAAGACACATATAAAAATTAAATAGACAATAGATATATTTAATTATTATCTTCATGCGTACTGGGCTGGAAGGTATTCGCCTGAAGCTGCCATGATCTTCAACAATAATCTAGGGTTTCATCTTATAAAGCTATAACAATATTATATGCATTTACATATCTTAGACACCTCCCTTGAAGCATTCAAAATTACAAATAACTACCAACCTGAGGTGAGATGCTGCCTCATTTCCTAATGTGAGGACAAAATAATAAATCAAAATATTAGGATCTAAAGGTTATTTCTTCCCAATGCTCTTGGCTAAGTTTATCATCTATTGAGGAGTGGATCCCAACAACAATTGTGCTTAGTGCTTACTACTAAAGAAAGGAATACCTATTCATTTTTTCTTTATTGTAATATTCCTAATGACCCCTCATCTCAAGTTAAATTGTGGGAATGGATTTTTATGCCCTCCTTATGACTAAATGGCTACAAGGAGGTGAATGATATGGTGGAAAAAACCAAGATACCACAAGTTCTTTAGTTCTCATAAAATCTACAAAATTGTGTTCCTCAAATTCCTATGCAGGAAATGCCATGAGGGGTTTAGATCCCATTTTAGACAAAAAATATTCTTATACTGATCACTAGTTCACTTGGACCAACTAAAGAGATGGTGGACTAAGGGAAAATTAGTTGTATTGATAGATTAAAGCTTAGTTATTTCTCTTTCCATTGTCCCTCTCCATAAAACATACCCTTATTTAAGTAGATTCTATTAAACCTATCTCACATATCACCTCCCAATTCTTTAAACTAAATTCAAACTTCTTATTCCTCATACCTAATAATCTATCCTTCAAGCTCAACACTTCCCACCTCAATCAAATTGATCACCTTGCTTCCCTAATATCCCTTTGGTTGATGTTCCTAGACCTTATCAAAATGGTAAGTGGATACAATTGTAGAATGATGCGATTAAATCTATTGCACTACCTTACTATGATCTTGTACAATAAGAATATGGCTAGAAAGAGATCTAGAATGGAGAAAAAATATGGATCCAAATAGAAAAAAAAAAACTTGTTTTGGCTTTAGCACTTACTAATAACTTTTCTACAATGAGTGGTTGCTTTGTTATTTACATTCTCGAGAGTGGATAATATCTATTGTTGATCAAAAGAGGTAGTTCCATGAAAAATCTAATGAAATTAAATCCATTTTCCTCCAACATTACAAATAATTTTTAGTTGATCTAGTTGAAGGAGATCCACGTCAAGATATAGTGAAAAATTATGGGCATAACAATTATATATTTTTTTAACATATATAAAATGTATGGTTGGATTAGTGAGATATTTATAACAAGTATGCAATGAAGTCAACCTTTATTAGATTTGATTCTTAATAAATTAGTTTTAACGATTCAATTTATAGCTTTATGCAATCTATAAGTTTAAATAGTATCTAAACTTTATACATATAAAATATATGATAAATGTCTGATTATTTTGATTTCCAATCTATAATTTTTTTATGTTCTTGGCTATATAATTGAGATGATTCACTCATATTGTAATGATAAAATTCATCCTCATATGGAGGATTTTATATTATCTTCCATTAAATTCATCCTCTTTATGAGATTCTTACATGGAATATTGATATTCTAGTGTGAATTCTTAATTTTAGACATATCTTAAGTAGATAAATTTAGGTTAAATGAGGGAAATAGAACTTTTCTTTCACTTACATAATCCTATTTTGAAGTTCATTTATGTTAACAACTATTAGATTAAATATTTTTATCCCCAATTATTTTCAAATAATTTTATACTAATCTTTGTATTCTTATTCTTTCTTTCATCATTTCATTTAAAATTTGAACCATTTAAAGGATGCTATGTTATAGATTATAGTTGTCTTCAATTCTTTTTAAATTGTTAATGGTATGAAAATATTATTGATAGGTAGATGAATTATTACAAGTTCTATTTTAGATTTGTATTCCTTTTATCTAGATATATTATTTACCAAAGTCTCATTGCTCTTTTAGGTGTACTATATATATATATATAACATGGAAAATGCAGATCATGTTCCACTTGTGCTAGATTCTTTGTTTGCAAATACTAGTAATGAGATTAAAAAATTGAGAGATTCATTAGCACAGGGTGCAAACCCGGGGATATATAGTGAACCATGCATGTTAATATTGCATAGTCTAGAAAAACTAAAAGATGAACTTGAGAGGACTAGTGCATATTCCCAAGATAGAGTGATTGCTCTTCTTTCCCGCATGTGGGAAGAAGTACATGGTGACATTCCCCTTAAAAAAATACATGATAGTGTCACCAAAGAAATGATAAAAGCCACTTTTTTTCCATTTTATCAAAATGTGCGTAAGGTTAGGGGATACCAGGTCACTAGATGTGTCGATCATGCTATGGCCTCATTGATCTACCCATGATTTCTCGCAACACATGGTCTATACCCAAACAATGACCAAATTCCATTGTATTTTGTTAAGTAGTTGTATGCTGAGGTCCATTTGGGCCTCAAAGTTAACTACCTGGACATTCCACCATATGTTGGTCAGGGGCATGGTAGGATTGCTAATAGGCCCACCTATCGTTGAGCAGATAGACCACCCCTAGTGTTTAGGGTATTGGTTGGTGACAAGTCTCCTACTCTCACCCCAGCTCTAGCCCCCATAGCAGATGAGGTTGTCATTGCTTCCCAAAAGGAAGCAATTGACACTGTAGGTGACATTGCGGCTGCCACCACTAGGATATCTGATGATCATGTAGGTTAGTATTTAATGTCTAGACATTCCCAATCCACACCATTTTTAGCACAGTGGACCACCATGGATCCTTTTACAGTGGTCAGCATCCCTACTCCTACACAACTTGATGCACTTACAGGAGATATGGCATGCATGACTCTACATTGTTTGGCTGAGGACCTGTTGGAGGCATATGCCCACATTGTATCAGACAATGGGATCAGTATAGAGCATGTTAGAGAGCATTTGAGATGTAGAGGTCATTCAATTCTAGGATCCCATCACTCTCAGCTGAGCACTAGTGCGCATCAAGATCCACCTATAGTTCATACGACAACTGCACAAACTATGGGTTTTACTGATATGTTGATTGGTTCTGGTTCATCATAACTGATGCCATCTCACCTTCATAGTCCTCTAAATTCATCATTTATGGCAAGACATGGGGCAGATCAGATGGATGCAGATGTTGATTCATCGCTTGATCGTTTGGTGGATATGGTGGAGGCGACTGTTTCAGAGGACTTAGGTCATCCGATATCAGATGATGTGCATGTATGTGTGCATGTACATGTTTCAATTCTTTTTTCATTATTTTAATTTATTTTTTAACTAGATATTCATGTAAGTTGATATATATGTGTATACATATTGTAATAGGTGGACATACCTCATATCACTCCTAGCCTTGGTCCAGATCATGTGCATAATCGATGTGACTCTGTGGATGAATCTGCTATTAGTGAACATGTGAGTTTTACATTTTTATATAATCACACATGTATATGTACATGTAATATATTTATGTATGCATAGATCTAGATTGATATTTAAAAATACAAGTTCATTTAAAAATAACTTTCATAAAATTTATTTAATATAAATTATATTTATTTAACACATCTTGTACACAATTTTATTTGCAGGGCTCAACACATCCATTAGAGCAGGACTGTTCTCATTCAGATGGCCATTCATCTAGGAGTAGACATTCATATTAGGCCATGCACTCTATATTTATGATCTTTACCACATGTATTTGATTATATGATGATTTTTAATAGTATTTGATATTTGATGATCTCTAACTTACATTTGCTTATATGATATGCATGCATTTGCTTATTTGTTGACCTTTAGTATTCAACATTTGATGATCTTTAATTTACATTTTTCTTTTATGATATGTGCATATATTTTCTTAAATGATATATACATACATTTTCCTCTTTGCTTATAATATGTGTTATGTTTATATGTATTGAATCCCTTTACATGTATGTACATGTGTTTGCTTATGGTTTAAACACTGATTTTCCCACACCTAATGCATGTGTGGCTTTAATATTCAAATACATCACATGTTTCTTGGCTGTGAGTCTAAACGTTTCCATACTCATTGTCCTTACATTTTACAGATCCTGAAGTGGAACTTTGGGAAATCAGTATAAATTAGTTTAAATTTCATGGTAGATCAAACCATCTTATGTTTTAAAAAGAGCCAAACAACATGAACCGATGAGTTAAAGGAACAAAGATACAAATCTTGCACGACAAGTAACGGGAAATTCAGATTCAAATATAATTAAGAAATTCAGATTCAAACTATGTATCAAGCTATTATCGTTTTGACAAATGGCAGAGAATTCAATTCAAATATAATTTTAAGAAGTTTAATTCGAAATTATACACTCTATTGCCATTTTTGACAACTAATGAAATTCAATTCAAATATAATTAAGAGAAATTCAATTCAAATTATGTCGAGGCTGTATTATACATTTTGACAAAATGGCAGAAATTCGAATTCAAAATATAATTAAGAAAAATTTAATTCAAATTATACCTGCAGTATAATCTTTTGACAGTAACTTGAAATTCAATTCAAATATAATTAAGAAAATTCAATTCAAATTATATCAAGCTGTATACATTTTGACAAGTAACTTGATTCAATTCCAAATATAATTAAGAAAGTTTAATTCAAATTATACCTCTAGTATACATTTTGACAACTAACTTGAAATTCAATTCCAAAATATAATTAGAAAATTCAGATTCAAATTATCATGCTATTATATGTTTTGACAAGTAACTTGAAATTCAATTCAAATATAATTAAGAAAATTTAATTCAAATTATACCTCTATTATACACATTTTGACAACTAACTTGAAATTCAATTCAAATATAATTAAGAAAATTCAATTCCAAATTATACTCTAATATACATTTTGTACTTTAACAATTTCTAAAAAATTATAGATATGTTGTGCATACCTATGAATTAAATAACAACAAACTCCACAATGAAATAACTTGTTTGTTTACTACTTGATTCATTTAAACTAGGATCTAGTTATTCCATGTACACTAGAATAATTTTTTTCCCATCCCATATGCATATAAATAGAAGCCTATTTTTCATTATTCTGGATATCAAATTGAAAGATTAATTCTCATTTATATCACTTCAAGCACAAATTTTGGAGAAGAAGTTTTTGCACATTTATCAATGAGGCAAATATTGGAGCTTGAAAACTTTTCATTTTTATCAATCAGGGAAAATTTTGGAGGATAATTTAACTAAGTTGGTAGAGGAATTGCTTTGAGTCATCTTTAAGTTGAAGAAGAAAATGGGACAACAAAGAAAAATAAAAAATGCGTCTCAAAAAAAATTGTCAAAAGAAGAACAAAAGAGGCGTGAAAAAAAATTGGATAATTATCATAGAAATAAACAAGTTACATGCTTGTTTCTTCTCTCTCTCACTCTCAAGTGTGTGTTTAGGACTTTTACTTTGAAGGTTTTCAACCATCATTGCACTTGAATGAGTATAAATACTTTTAAATGTCCTCAAGTCATCTTGGTCATGCAAGTTGCAATGTTTATATGATCCTTGACTCCAATTCCTTAAGCAAATTATTTTTGTTCCAATATTTGTGTTTTGTGTCTTTAGTCTTTTATTTTCATCACTTCAATGTTTCAAATTATTTTTATGTTTTATGCTCTAGGGATTCCTCAAGCTGGATTCGAGCCAAATCTAGATATTGGATCAAATGAATCCATTGAAGAACACATGGACCTTGAAGTTAGGGAGGAGACCCAAGTTCAAAAAATGCTTGTTGGAGAGTGGTCAAGATCACTTCCTTCTACTGGTATGGATGAGCATATAAAACTAGCACAAACTTCTCTCACTTATAGCATCATGTTTTATAAGTTTGTTTGCTTGCATACATAAACTTCACTTATATATCATCATCTCTCACTTTTTTTGCAAAATATTTTGTGACACATGTGTAGGAAGGGCTCAACAAGCAGGAAGTTCTCATGCTCAAGTCGATCCAAATATAGACATTGGATCAAATGAATCCGCTCAAGAATCCATGGTCCTTGAGATAGGGAGGAGGCACAAGTTCAAAAAATGCATGTTGGAGAGGGGTCGGGATCACTTCCTCCTACTGGTATGGATGAGCATATAAAACTAGCTAAGAAGGTGGGAAAACAAATTTCTCATAGAAATTTAGATCATTTACTTGAAATGGATATGGAGAAACTAAACTATTTTTTCAACCAGCCTTATAATAAGAGAAAGAGGTCAATGACTAAATTTGTAAATGGAATGATCAATCATCATTCCAATCATCTTGATACACTTGAAAAAACCCAATTGTTATCATGTTTACTTCTTCGTGATGAGCTCAAAGAGTCATTACAATTGTTGGGTTTTCATTCAGCATCAAATGAGAAGAAACACGTGGGATTACAAAAGGATATTGTTCAAAATGTTAAAAAGGGTTTAGATTCCATTGGGAAAGGATCTCGATCAGTGGATAAGGCCACTACAAGAAGGGTGATGTTGACATCTATTGTACATCAAGATATAGCAAGAAAAATAAAAATATCTACACTTTCAAGTGAAATTGGTTATAGTAGAACCACATTGATAAAATATGAGAAAAAGAAAGTTTTTTGGATGAGAGTTTAGAAATTGGGAAATTATGTGTAGAGCTCCCGTTATGACATGATTAGAAGATGTTGTTAGGAACTTGGTCTCAAGTTTTGGCATGATCGAACTTTGTCCATCATCAAATGCTAGAGATGCTATGAGACAGGATTGGACCTAGTATTTATGAAAATCATATCAAACATTGGCTAGACATAACACAATTTGAGATGTATATGAACTTTTGTAATGCATATCCTCATATAAGATTGGGAAAACAATGTTTCCAAAGGTTAAAAGCCATATTATGTGAAGATAAACAAGTTTTTGAAACTTGTTGTTGTCGTTATCATATTGAATTTGATCTCTACTATTAGGTGTTTCGAAAGATGAGAGAAGAAAGATGTGGGTTTCAAAATGCACCTCCTAAACAAGAAATTTTGTTCATAAAGTCTATATTATGTAATCATGAAAATAGACCTCAAATAAACTACATAAAAGGAATTTGTGAGACATGTGGAAATTAGGCTAAATTTCCTTCAAGAATTGAGGATATTGACCTAACAAAGATAATAAATTGCAAGAGGTAAGTACTATTTTTAGAGAGTTTATTTATTTCAATTTCTCATAGATTGTTATTTGGATTCTCTTTGATGTAATGTTTCATTGATCAAGTGTGGTTTATTAGATTATTCACATATTTTCGTGACGAGGTACAAGTATGTAAAGTTGCAAACAAATTTTTTGGGAAAAGTCCCACAAGGTTGAACTATGTAGAAGAGGAGATTCCCATTGGAAAATTTATGGAAGATTTTCAAAATTGATCACGACCATACATACATGCGTTCCTTTTGCTAAGTGACCTGACAATTCCAAACATTAGAGATACTTTCCCACATGGAACAGTTCTATCAGTAGTTGACTTTGCAGAAATTACTCCTTTGTACATCAAAAGGAGATTCAATCAGAGTATTACTTTTCAAAGCAAATCACTATTATGGTTCATGTGTGTTATCGACATGCACAATCAGAATTGGATGGTGTTGAGAGTACAGATGAAGAACGAGCCATTAAGAAAGAATATCACTTTTATATTAGTGATGATAAAGAGAATGACACACTTTTTGTCCAACATTGCTTTACAATATTTTTTGAGAATTTGAGAAGTAGGGGTGTAAAATTTGAAAATCATTTTTTATGGTCAGATGGATGTGCGACACAATTCAAATCTTCATAGCCATTCTATGCACTCTGTAGATATCATAAAATCTACAAAATACCACATGTTTGGGTTTTGAGTGGGCATGGAAAGAAATTGAGCATGATAGGCGAGGAGCTTGCATCCAAACAAGCTTTAAAGAAAGCATCAAATGGGATTCGAAGATGTCTAGGCGATGCATGATGTTGTTGAATGGTGCAAGAAGCTTGCTGCATCAAATGTGGTGGCACATCTTCAAGAAAAACTTTCGACACATTCCACTTAGAGTGTTTTTGGGAATGCTCAATTATGTATAATTACATTAAATCAAAATTTGAATTTATTTAAATTTAATATATATATATATACATATTTGTTCATAATTTTTGTTGTACATATGCATCGGTGTGGATGAAGATCCGATGCATGTAATAATGGATGCAAGAGGTGAAAAAAGAAGATCTTTGCATTGTGTTAGGAGTTTAGATAGTCACCATGGATGGATATTAGACACAAGGGATTACTCTTGTTTTTGCACTGAGTTCATTGAGGGAAACTCTGATTATGCATGAAACAATCAAGAACTTGGATATGTTGTGCAAATGGGATACAGTGCCACTAGTTGTTTGAGAGCATATGATGAAAGCTTGAGGAAGAAATATTTGAAGAAATTCATTTGATTTCAATTGATTATGATCCTTATTTGGGATTTGTTAGAAAGAGTACACATGTAAGTTTTCAATAATTTAAATATTATATATATCTAGTTAATGATCTTTAGAACATTTATAATTTTTTAGAATTTTTGTGTAAATTTGGTGTCACGGAGATATTTTTTCTGCGATCATAGCGAGAACGCCGACACTCGAAGGTATTATACATTATTTATTGCATTTACTTACGGAAAGGAATAAGCTAGCATAACTTTGAAACAAATGATGGGAATGTTGTTTCCACAAGTGAGTTTGAATTTAGAATTTTATATACATTGTATTCACATGTGCACATTCGTTA
>VDFB02163467.1:0-22582 GCA_007258455.2 Sequoia sempervirens
TAACTTCAAATTGTGTTGTTGATGTTAGTTCTTTCTTTCCAGTAGAGTGATAGCTTATTTTCTGGAGTTATCTTTTTAGCAAGAGCAATATTGTAACTCAGGGATAGATTTGTATACCAGTGAGTACTTTGGATCAATGATATTGAATATTTTCCTTCTCATTTCATGCTTTATTGTGTGCATTTAGTGGTTGATCAAATTACTTGTGAAATTTAGCTTTTCCTTGTAATTTTGTCTCATTGTTAAGCACCTGTTTGCAGAGAAGTGTATTATTGCAGGTTATAAGTTGTGCTAGTAAATACAAATGCTTTTAGTTGTGAAATATTTTCCTTCTAGGATTTTTAGCTTTAGAAAATTCTTATAAAATACTTATGCAAGAATGCATACATAATGAGTTGTGTAAACTAGGATTTGTCATTGTTTTGAACTGTGTGCAAGTTGTTTGCAGGTCTTATTTAGTTTGGTGAATCACCTTTTAAAAGTTTTTTAGTCAATTTCAGTTTATGCAATCTTCTTACTCTTTCCTTAGGAAATTATTATTTTAGCAGTAGCTTAGGTGACATCAAAAGGGGAGCCAACCCATAATTTGGAGGTCTACTTTCACAATAGGATACCCACAACCTGAAAGTAGTCCCATGTTGCTCCAAATTTGCTGAGTTTCCACAACTTAGCAAGGGTGCAAATTTGGATAGTTAACAATAATTATCCACTAAACCACTCTATTTGAGTTGAGTCAAATATTTAAAATAAACTTTAGGATGCTTTCAATCAAACATCTCGATTCATCATATGAGGTGATGCATTTGTGACCTTGAGTGATCAAATTGTGGTAGACCACTCATGTGTAGTACCCTCAAAATGGAAGATGGAAAACTTGATTGATTCATATTTTCTCATCGATTTGAGGGACATGTATGTGTCTAGATTTTGAACCCATGCATGAGCTAAGTATCTATTAGATCCATCATAGGGAGAGAGTGTCAACCTCCCTAAATATTGTTGCACATCTTTCTACGGGATTTTGGCCTAAGATTAGGTTTGTAACCATTTTAAGACTTCTTCATGGTAAAATAATTGGTGAGTGACATTTCACTTTGGATTTCCTCATAAAGAGATTTGTATTTTGCATAAAAATCCCTAATATCATCAAACAATGAGTTTTGGTCTTCAAGTTTTTGAGCCTCTACCTTCTTGTTCATAAAGGTAGGTTGGGTTGGTCTTGTCGCTAAAATAAGAATATTCTTTTGTGTGCAATTTTTAGTGGCACCCAAATCATTACCCTTATAAGAACTTACTTCACCTGTTGGTTTTCTAAGCACATTCATATTACTATCCATATTGTGAAGTAACTGTGCCATCATATTAATCATTAGATCAAACTTTCTTTAAGCTTGACCATTCAAGTTGTCATCTACATTCACTCTCCTCTTTGTTTCTATAATATTATTATGTTCTATAATGGGTTCTATAGGAGACAATTGATTCTTTGCACTCTCTATAGATTGGTCTTATTTCCTAATCTCCCTTAAATGTTATATGGTTTCTCTATCACTATATTACATAAAACCAAAAAAAAAAATTAAACACAGGTTGGAAAGATCACTAGCTTCGATACCATTGTAATATGTTGAGCCAAAATAATAATATAGAGTCAATTATTAATCTTCTAAAAACACATTATTTGATTAAGAATACTATCAACCCTAGTATTCAATCATATCTTAGATAAGCTAGATTCAAATTTACTATTTATGCATCAACAATATCATTACATTTCAAATAGACAAAGAAAAAAATAACTCTCAATATCCTTATTATAATGAACAGTAAATAACATATGAAATCTTGATCTCTATATTATTACATTAATGGTTGTATTACATTCAAATAGTTCTACAACACAAAATTATACCAATAGGAACGATAAATTGGATCAAATATCTTTTCATTGTTTCTCTCTTATATTTGATTGAGTTTCTCCTTTTCAACAATAAAATATGATTGAAGTCAATGTCCAATGAAGCTTAAATATGACCCCTATATGAGATCATCCTCTGAAATCACTAGGGTTTTCATCTTAGGATTCCCATGATTGAACACACGTGCTAAAAATGAATTTATAAAGGAATTGATTAATAGTAGATGATCTTAGAAGAAAAATGTGCTCTTTAATATCCTTCAAAAATAGATAAGTCAACTATCATGCACATCTATAACTTAAAATTTGAATAGTGATCATGGACAATAAAAATTCCACAAATAATAACACAAAAAAGTAGACTACTAGAAACAATATGACACATGTTGGGAAGTTAGGAAGTAAACAAAAACATAAGAAGAAATAGTATGGATCGAGGGTTTACCATAACACAAGACTCAACTAATGGACGAGGTGTTGAAGGTCAAGAAATAAGCATGATGGGATGGAAAAGTTTGAAAAATGAAATGGTGAGGTGGGTGACAAATAAAAGGCATGATGAGAGAGAATTCCAAAAATCCATCATAAAGAAGGGAAGAGTAAAGTTGGAAGAAAAACCATACTCAAGAAGGGAAAACACAACAAATATAAATAAAGAATACACAAGAAAAAACTTAATATGTACAAACTTAGATTGATTGGAAAATGAGACATAAAAAAATATGTGGGTAGTTTTTAAGGCTTGTTTAAAATCAAGGATAGTGCATGTAGGTTTATTATGAACATAAAAATAAGTGAATTCATTTTTTTAATATGATGCATATGTAATTTTATTCAAATGGTGCACATGCAATTGGAGCTCTATGAATGCAGTCCAAATAGAATATAATCTATTGATTTAAATAACTACAATATAGTATATGATGTGTATTGTTGAACACGACAATTGAGAGGGGGGGTGAATCAATTGTAGCAATTTTAAACTTTAAAACCCTCAACATCTAAGTTAGATTTACATGCATTCATAAAATTTTACTTAGCTAATATGTTTGTTGTTAAATGCAAAAGTAAAAATTGAAAGAAGTAAAACCATGCACACAATAACACTAGATTTACGTGGAAAACACAATGAGGGAAAAACCATGGTGAGGATTAGCTCACATATAAAGAATTCCAAAATCAAATACAAAGGCTTACTACTAGAAGGAATCACTTCCAAGACAAGACACACTATCCAATGAGGGCTCACTGCCATAGAATTACAAAGAAGATAGAAGATATTTGTTACAAAGAGAAAAATATCTCAATGCAACAAAGATTCCACCACAATTTTCTCACACTTTTTTAGACATGCTTGAAAGATAGAGTACACCTTCAACTGACTACCTTCAGGAACTCAACACTTTGAAATTCACACTAATCTACTCAAACTCGCATCACACACACATATCTTGCATCTCTCTATGTCTCTCACACACATCTCAACTCATACTTATACTATCTTAAACCTTGAAACCCTTCCAAGGTCGACCATACATAATTTGTATTTACAAATTCAAATTAGGTCAGCGCCAAAGCATTCCCGCAGTGGAAGAGAATGAGGAAAACCCAAACACATTCTTAGTGAGGACCTAAATGAGTCCCAAAATGCCTCAACACGCTTCCATGAACTTCACAACCAGTGTTTAACACAAGGTCGGCCAACACCCATGTAAAACACATAAAACAATTAAGTACACACATCCTTAACTCAGTCCAATCTTTCTAGACAAAAAAATTCACTTGAACATGATCTGGAGTATGTAATGAACTTATGCAAATTTATCTAGAAGCTTCACAACAAACTTCACTTGAAAAGCATGATCATTTTGTACATTTTAATAACCCTATTAGCTACTATTGTACATTGTATCTTAGAAACTCATCAACAACAACACCAAATCTCAAATCCTCTTGAACCAAATAAGAGAGCAACCTTATCAACATATTATCAAAACCACAAGACCTAAAAAAATGATGTGAAGAAATACGAAGCAAATGCATTTCTCCCAGACCACAGCTAGACACATTGAAATGCACGATTCTATCACAAGAAATATCTCACATTGTACAATGATGCAAAAGCCCAAATTATGGATTTAACAACTACCAAAATCCATGAACAATACCTCAGATCTACACAAGCATAGCATCAATCTAGAAGAAATGTGGAGCACATCTTGGAGCATACATTGAATACCCACATAACACTTTTTTCACTATTTGTCAAATTTTCTCAAAAGCACTAGGAGATCAAGTACTAGAGACATTAGTTCAGCACATTACTTCACTCTAACACCCTTCCAGACATAGAAACATAAGGATAAATCCATGCACTCATAACACTTCTTCAACATCTCAACTATACATGCACAAATTGCAAACCTTCTTTATTACAATTTTCTCAATATCCTCCACATATATAGCCAATAACCAACTTCCATATACATAGTTTATATCAATAACAACAACTAATTGAAATCAATGAAAACACCTTCATATTTGCAAAAAAATCCCCCTTTGTCATTGATGACAACACATGATGTGAAAAACCATCAAAGACAACACAACAACCTCAAACCACTTTCACTACAACTTTTACTTTCTCTCCCCCTATGTAGATAATTTTTTTCACATGATGCTTTCTCTCCCCCTTTGACATCAATGGAAAAGACAAAAGATGTTTTGCATTGCCCTCTCCTTTTAAAACCAAGATCTATACTAGCTCCTAATACTCCCCCTTAGGAGTACACCCAATCAACTACACAATGAAAACACATGACACTACTTGCTCCCCCTGAGAGGTAGCCACCAAACAATAGTCTAGAAGAAAGATAGATCCATAGACCCATTGGAATGATGCATCTCCATATGCATCTAGTTAAAGAAAGGAGGGGAAATAGCCCCTAACTTCTCTCGAAGATACTCAAAAGTATCTTTAGGAAGAGCCTTAGTAAATATGTCAGCAATCTAATCCTTTATAGGTACATACTCAAGCTTTACTTCATTCTCCATAACCTTCTCTCTCAAAAAGTGATACTTGATAAATATATTCTTTGTCCTTGAATGCATCACTAGATTCTTTGAAATGTTAATTGCACTTGTATTATCAAAAAAATTAGAGATGAGATCATCGTACATTACTATGATATCCTTCAACATCTATCTCATCCACAAAACTTGTGTGCAACAGGATGCTACAACAATATACTTAGCCTCTATAGTGGATAAGGAAACTGAATCTTAATTTTTGCTTAACCATGACACCAATCATCAAGAAATAATGCACCACCATTTATACTTTTCTCATCAACACAACCTACTCCAATGCATCTACGTATGTAGTGTAAAATAAGTACCCCTAGGATACCATAAGCCATGATCTAGAGTGCCATTTAGATATCTGAATATCCTCTTCACTATTGCAACACGTGTTTCTTTGGGATCCTCTTGAAATCTAGCCACAAGACAAACTTAATGCATGATATCTAGTTTGGTAGTAGTTAAATACAGATCCACCAAGCCAGTGATTTGTATTTTCTCTAATCCCAACCTTAGGAGAAATCATCATCCTTAATTTGCAGCCAGTCACCATAGGATTGCATACCGATTTGGAACCATCCATCTCAAAATTCTTCAACATTTCTCTTACATACTTTTATTGTGAAATAAAAATCCCCTTTTTTGTTTGATTAATTTGTAGTCCAAGGAAGAAATTCATCTCACCAAACATAGACATCTCAAACTCTTTCTACATTTCTTTAGCAAACAACTTACACATAGTTTCATTTCCTCCAAAAATAATGTCATCCACATACACATCTACTATCAAGATCTTGTCATCTTCAATTTTGAAATAAAGATAGCTATTTGTAGGACCTTTATTGAAACCTTGCTAAATCAAATATTTGTCCAATCTTGCATACCAAGCTCTAGGAGCTTGCTTCAAACCATATAAATCCTTTTTCAATCTACAAACCATATCCAGTTTATCTGAGAATTGGAATCCCTCTAGTTGTTCCATGTAGACTTATTCTTGTAACTCACCATTTAGAAATACAAACTTCACATCCATTTGGTAATCTTAAAATTCCTTATGAGCAGCGAATGTCAAAAACATTTTGATAGCCTCCATTCTAGTCATCAAAGCAAATGTATCATGGAAATTTATACCTTCCACTTGTGAGTATCCCTTACACACAAACCTTGCCTTGTTTCTTACCACTTCTCCATTCTCATTCAGTTTGTTTCTGAAAACCCAATTACTTCCAATTATGTTCTTATTTTCTAGTCTAGGAACCAATTCCCAAGTTTGATTTTTTCTCAATTTGCATAAGTTCTTCTTCCATTGCTTTCATCCAATGTTCATATTTACATGCCTCACTTACTGTCTTAGGCTCAACTTCAGAAAGTAAGCAATAATTTACCTCAACTTCAACAACTTTGCTTCTTATCAATACACCTTTCCTTTTGTCTCCAATGATATTATCTTTAGAATGATTCTTTTGCACATACTTAGGGGTTTTAGGAACCCTTTCCAGAGCTTCTTCTTCTTCATTCTACACTTCTTGTTCTCTAGCTATTTCTTCTAATTCTCTACAATTAGGTTCATCTGACACATATCCATCAACTTCAATTGAATTCTTCAATGCTTCATCAACCTTGACATTTGTGCTTTCTACAACCTTTCTCATCCTTTTGTTGAAACATTTGTAAGATTTTCTTCTAGAAGAGTATCCAAGAAAAATACCTTCATCACATCTAGCATCAAAATTTCCTAGATTTTCTTCATCTCTCTTGATATAACATTTGCTTTCAAATACCTTGAAATACTTGATAGTAGGAATCTTTCCACACCATAGCTCATAGGGTGTCTTAGTGCTATTAGCTTTTGCTTGTATTTAGTTTAACACATAAACAACAGTGTGAATTGCTTCTCTCTAGTAAACTTATGGTAGACCTACCTCTGTTATCATTGTTCTAGTAGCTTCTTGAATTGTCCTATTCTTTCTTTCAACAACTCCATTCTGCTGAGGAGTTCTAGAGGTAGACAATTGCCTTCTTATTCCATGAACTTCACAAAACATATTAAACTCATTGGAGGTGAATTCATCACCTCTATTAGACCTCAAACATTTTATTTTCAAACCTATTTCATTCTCAACCATTACCTTAAATGCTTTGAATTTTTCTAATGCACCATATTTCTCTCTAAGAAAAGCAACCCATGTCATTCTAGAGTAATCATCAATCAAAAGCATAAAATACCTCACCTTGTAGACTTCTCACCCTTGTAGGACCAAAAATATCTATATGAATCAATTCCAATAGTCTCGTAGTAGATTGTTCCTTTTCCCTAAAGTTGTTTTTGGCTTGCTTTCCAAATTGACAGTCCTTGCAGACTGCATTAATGGACTTTGTAATTCTTGGTAAATCTCTCACAACTTGTACAAAACTAGTTCTCACCATATTATCAAAATTCATATGACACATCCTCCAGTGCCATAACCAATATCATTAATCTGAGACATGAAGCAATGTCCATTAGCACCTTTAAGTTGATAGATGTTTCCTTCAGTCCTTTTGTTGGAAACAATCAGAATTCCTAACCCTTTTCTGATTTCACATTTTTCATCCTTGAACACAAGATTCTATTCCCTACTACACATCTATTCAACACTCAAGAGATTGTCTCTATAGACACTTAAAAATGTCCTAAATGATATCATGCACTCAAATCTTATATACTAACACCATTTCATCTTAAAACTCACCCTCTTTCACTTAATTGATTAAATTAGCCTAGCTATTTAATTAATTATGTCATTTTCATTTATTAACTTGATTAATCTAATGAGGTTAATTCATCCCCTTTCATGCTAACATTTCATCTTATTAAATTGAATAAATCAAATTATTTAATTTAATCCCCAAAAGTCTTCTTATTTAATTAAATAACCCTAAGTTATTTAATTAACTATCATATCACATTCCCCTTTTCATTAAATCATTTGATTTAATGAATATCATATAATTCCCCTAATTTTCATAATTGAAACCTTATTTAATTATCAAATTACTAATTAAATCTAATCCTTCCACTTGCAAGGGAATATTCCTCCTTTGCACATTCCTCCAAAAAGGGAATATTCCCATGGAATATTCCTTCTCCTTTGCACAATCAAATTTTGTTTTAATTAACTAAATATCTAATTTTCCTCCCATGAGAATATTCTCTTTTTTCACTCATTTGAAAAAGGGAATATTCCTTTTTATAACAAAATTTCAACAAAGTTTCTTGTGCAAGTTTGGAAAGCGTGTTTGTTTGGATGAATGTAACCCCTTGATTAAATATCATCTTGCATCCTCAACCCTTGATGGGAATCGATGATCCATGCCTCCATCTTCCTTCCATTCTGACCGTTGATTGATCCTTTTGATCTTGACCATCAATTTCATTTTTCCTATTCTATAAATAGAGCTTTCCTCTATTGCATAGGGATCCATCTTTTAAGAGAAAACTTATGCTATTAAAATCACTTTCATCTTGCACTCACATTTGATGTTTTAAAAGGAATTTTAGGTTAATTTCTTGCATCATACTAGCTTAGCTTCCATTAATGGCTTCCATGGTAACATAGGTTCATCCATTTAGCATGTTTTAAAATTAGGGTTTTAATATTTTGAGCTTAAACTCCATTTAGAATAGCTTTGCATACACCCATATCAATTATCATAGCATAAATCATGTTAAAATAGCTTTCATCATGTTTTTATCACACATATTTTATTGGTTTCATCAATTCTCTTCAATAGAATCAATCAAAACAAGCTCATTATCCAAGGGATTGCGATACCACTCCCCCAATAGCATAAGTTTCAATAGATCAGAATAGAGGTTTATGAAGCTTTTGCATTTTAATATGTTTAATATTAATGGCTTCTTAGCTTAGTTTGCATTGATCTTATTGGGATTGATGCATAGTGGCTTGATTATACTTCGAATCCTCATGGATCAAGTGTAGTTGGCCCATACTACGTTCGTCGGTCACAATCTCAAACCCTTAACATAGTACAAACATCATCAGCATTATGTTTACCATAAAAAATAATTGAACCTATCCCATAGATCTTAGCACCAAAATCATCTCTAAATTTAACTAATCCTCCATCATATTTTCCAAGTTTAACAAACTTACTCTTGGCACTTGTCATGTGATTTGAGCAGCCACTATCAATGACCTAGTAGTTCTTTTCTTGTTTAGCATGAAGAGTATAAACCACAGTACCTTCAACTTTCTCTGGAGCACTTTCCTTCACACATCTTTCAAGGTTAGCAGTAGTAGATTCATCTTTTAAAGCTAGGAACAAGCATTCATTATCATCAAATCTCCATAATAAGACTCATCATCAGAAATGCCAACATCTTCATTGACATAATATGCTCTTTTGATCATCTTTCCTTTATTTTCTTTACCTTCTCTATGTTTATTTCTTTTAGCTCTTTTTGGACATCTTGAAGCATAATGACCTATACCACCATAGCTAAAAAAATTGAATGGTAATTTACCTTGATACTTATCAGAGCCATTTTTCATTTTTCTTATAAAATTTGCTTCCACTTCATCAAGATTTTCTTTATCCGGATCTTCCACTTTTGCAGCCTTGAAAGCTGTTTCTATCTTTGTCCCATTTTTCAATGCAATCTTTCTCATTTCAAATGAGGTTAGAGTACCAATCAACTGATCTTTAGTATAAGTATTATAATCCAAAATTTCCTCTATAGCAGATAGCTTTTCACTGTATATATTAGGGAGAGTTCTAAGTACCTTCTTCACTATCCTGGATTCATCTATCTATGCATGAAGTCCTCTCATTCCACCTACCAACTCATATACTCTCTACATGTAGGATTTGATGTTCTCATCTTCACCCATTCACATGATATCAAATTGTGCCTCCAAGTTTTGCAACTTTACTTGTTTAACCTTTTCATCTCCTTCATACATCTTTTCCAACTTATCCCAGAACTATTTAGCAATCTTTAGATTCATAACTTTAACTAATTCAAAATGTGAAAGACTATTTACAATGATAAACCTTGTCTTATTGTTGATTTCATGCACTTTGATCTCATCAACAATACTTGGTCCATTTGCATTCCAACAACATACTAGTTTTGAATAGACTTTTTGATCTCATATCCATAGTATGCAAGATATCCTTCCATCTTCATTTTCCAAAATGCATAGTTAGTGCCATCGAACCTAGGACACTCAATAGTGATCTTGTTTGTCATCCCAAACCTTCCTTAAGTGGTTAAGCACTTCTCCAAGGAACCTTGCTCTGATACCAATTTTTGAATAAGACAATTGAGAGGGGGGTGAATAATTTGTAGTAATTTTAAACTTTAGAACCCTCAACAAAAGTTAGATTTACATGTATTCACAAATTTTTTACTCTGCTTATATGTTTGATTGTTAAATGTAGAAACAAAAACTGAAAGAAGTAAAACCATGCACACAATAACACTGGCTTTATGTGGAAAACCCAATGAGGGAAAAACCACGGTGAGGATTAGCTCACAATATAAAGAATTTCAAAATCGAATATAGAGGCTCACTGCCAAAAGGGCTCACTACCAAGACAAGACACACTATCCAATGAGGGCTCACTACCATAGAATTACAAAGAATATAGAAGAGAGTTGTTATAGAGAGAAAACTATCTCAATACAATAGAGATTCCACCACAATTTGCTCACACTTTTGCAAACATTCTTGAAAGATAGAGTACACCTTCAACTCACTGCCTTCAGGAACTCAACACTTTAAAATTCACATTGATCTGCTCGAACTCACATCACAAACACATAAATCACATCTCTCTATGTCTCTCACACACATCTCAACTCATACTTATATTGTCTTCAACCTTGAAATCCTTCCAAGGTATGCCATACACAATTTGTATTTACAAATTCAAATTAGGTCAGTGCCAAAGCATTCCCCACGGTGGAAGAGAATGAGGGCGACCAAAAAACATTCTTAGTGAGGACCTAAATGATTCCCAACATGCCTCAACACGCTTTCATGAACTTCACAAGTAGTTTTTAACACATGGTTGGCCAACACCCGTGCAAAACACATAAAACAATTAAGTACACACATCCTTAACTCTGTTCAATCTTTCCAGACAACAAAATTCTCTTAAACATGATCTGGAGTATGCAATGAACATATGTAAATTCATCTAGAAGCTTTGCAACAAACTTCACTTGAAAAGTATGATCATTTTGTACATTTGAATAACCCTGTTAGCTACTATAGTACACTATAGCTTAGAAACTCATCAACAACAATACCAAATCTCAAATCCTCTTGAACCAATAAAGAGAGAAACCTTATAAATATATTCTTAGAATTGCAAGACCTGAAAAAAAGATGCGAAGAAATGTGGAGCAAATACATTTCTCCTAGACCACAACCAGACACACTGAAATGCATAATTCACATACTAGTGAAAATGTCTTGCACTATACGATGATCCAAAAAGCCCAAATTTTGGATATAATAACTACCAACAACCATGAACAATACCTCAAATCCACACAAGCATAACATCAACCCAGAAGAAATGTGGAACACATCCCAAAGCATACACTGAATACCTGCATAACACTGTTTTCACTATTTGTCAAATTTTCTCAAAAGCACTTGGAGATCAAGTACCAGAGACATCAGTTCAGTACATTAATTTAATCTAACACCCTTCCAGACATAACAACATAAGGATAAATCCATGTACTCATAACACTTATTCAACATCTCAACTATACATGCACAAACTGCAAACCTTCTTTATTACAATTTTCTCAATATCCTCCACATATACAACCAATAACTAGCTTCCATATACATAGTTGACATCAATGAAAACAACAACTAGTTGACATCAATGATAACACCTTCATATTTGCAATAGTGTATATCATAATTATATAAAAATATTATTAATTATCTTGAAAAACATGAAGGCTAAAATAAGAGGTGAAACTCTATAGCCAATTAAATTGTCAATAATTTATTTTTTGAATATTTTTTGTTAAAAATTTGTATTTAAATTTACAAAATATAAGTATTTGATTTACATAGAAAAAATATAGCATATGATTGTTACATGAGTACAATTAGTGATAACCAATTAAGAAATTATGGCTGTAATAGTATCTACCAAAGTATAAATTCACATAACTTTAAATAAAATAGTTAATATTTGAGGGTATTGATCAAATATCAAAATAATTTAATGTAAAAAGTAAATGTGATAAATAAAAACATTTAGTTTTATATTTGAGGGAAAGGAATAATCTAGAATATGACATTGAATTTTAGATGTCTTTGGACTAAGAACTAATATTCTATGCATGTACTATGTCTCAAATATAGAAGAGGTTGTGTGATCAAAAGTGGGTTGATTTTGTAGGTTTGGTTCACTCATGTAGATGTGAATATGGTCCCTACCCATGAAAATAATCTAGTATAGTGCATAGTTATCATTTCTATTTTACCGGTTTACTACCTCTTATTTTTCTATCTAGATTGATAGTATTATTGAATGCCTTTATAGGTTGTTGGATTATTAGGGGACAAGTTCTCCTAGGTCAACCCCAAAAAATGAACCAAATTTTTAGTTGTACCAATGATTGAAAACAAGCCCCTCAACCATGTAATTGCATTGGAGTGGTGTTATCCATATCTAGATTGATTTTGGTGCACCATTGAAAGTGTTCCTAGAATGCCTTTGCAAATGAATTGTAGTGCCCCGTCTGTTGTGGCCCTCCTGGATATTTGCGTAAGTGTGTTTTGTGGTCTTGTTGGTTATTTGGTCGGTTCATGTGATTAAAGTGAGATTTTAATGGCTCTGTTAAGCGAGTTAATTGAATTAATTAGTGGAAATGTTGTCATTTAAGGAGGAATTAAATAAATTATTATATTAAACATATTGATGAAGTAATTTAAATAAAATTAGAAGTAAAATTGTAAATAACAAGTCCATATTGTGAAATAATATTTACACGTTTAATTTTAAATAATTAAATTAATTTTTTACCTTATAAAAGATTATCTTGTGGGTATAAATATTATATATAGGAAAATAATGTGATTTATAATTTAATAATGATGAAAAGATAATTATTTTAATAAGAAATTTAATTGGTTAAGGGGATAGGAAGCTGAAGTGTTTTTAAGCAAGAAAAGCTGGAAAGAAAATAATAAAAAGGAACTAAATTGCATGTACTGCATGAAAATGGCGCTTCCTTCGGCCATGAATGCATGGAAGTTAAACCGATTCCATCTGTAGGGGGGGGCATCTCAGGAGGAGGATCTAAGTGGTTGCATGGAGAGCGTGGTGGAAAGAATTTCTATAAAGGATATCGATGGAGGGAAAAGGGGGGAGGCTTAGGAAGAAAGAATCAATTTCTAGATTACAATCTCAGAAGGAAGTTTTGGAATGAGAGAGGATACAGTAAAGTGCAGGAAGGGGCAAAAGGAAGTAACCGAAATTTGAAGAGATCCCTCAGGTAGGTAATGCATAGTCCAATCTATTCAGATGATGAAACCCTTGTTTTAGTCTTAATTCGAATGGTGAAAATAGAACCTTCTATAATTCAAATCTGTGACATTGTGTTGAGTCTTACCATGTAGAGAAGGTGTAATAGTTCAGCAGTATAGATTGATTTTATCATTTTTTAATCTATGCTTAAAGTCTCATTTAGATTTCAAATCGACTTATCTTAAATCCTTGGCTACGCATATTTATTTTCATCTACCTCTGTACATGTTGTATTCCTTACTTTCTTCTAGCAAATCGTATCAATGGTGTTTGTAAATCCTTTAGCATAAGTTCGTAGGAGTAGAGTTGGTCATGCGTGGTATCCATTAGCATCTAGCTTTTAAATTTCAAGACTCATGTTTCTGCCTGTGGTGAATATAGGCTATCTACCCTAGGGTAGACTGAATTTCAAAATAGCGGTAAAATTAATTCGCCATAGATGGAAGACAAATTCACTCTCGATACCTTCAATTAATCGATGCATGTTAGTTTGGTTCAGTTATTATTGTTTCCACCCGCTTCATCATTTGCTCTCACTGAGAATCTAATTAGCCCTCAATATTGTTCATTACTCAAAAATGAACTTCACGAAAAGTATAAAGAATAAAAAGCTATTCCACATCTATATAAGAAACTTCATATTGAATAAAGCTTTCAGTAGATTTACATTTCCTTCCATTTATGGAGTTGTTTATGTGAATAGTCAAATTGTAAGTAGACTAAGGTTGTTACCCATTCTAGGAGTGATTCAAACTGTCTCCTCTCGGGGTAGGGTTTTAATCATTGGATCGCGTGAGGTTGACAACGAAGTGTGTTTAGTTAGAAAAGGAAAAGTTGTACATTAATTCTCCTTCTCTTAAGTCATGTATTTGCACCTCACCTTTCTCCTTCTCTTCCGTCTTATGGATAACATGTGAGAGTTGATAATAATGCAAGTAGATGGCGATATTTCCAAATTCCAATATTCATTTTCTGATATGCTTGGAAACCTACCTTAGTTACAGCATTCGGAGTTGAGGCATTGTACAGAATTAAGTAGCCTCCCTGAAACCATTGGAAAACCGTCACAGCCGCAACTTTTAGACTAGCAAAGGTGTAGTAAATCAAATAATCTCTCTAGTTTCAGTGATAACCTGTCATAGTGGCGCACTTGAACATGGTAGGGTGTATAGATTTAAATGATCCCTCTAATTTCTTTGCCATCCTTTCTCAGCCGCGAGCTTGAGCATAGTAGGAAGTTTAAAGGTTTTAGTAATGTCTCTAACTTCTTTATCAACCTATCTCTGCTATGGCACTTGACCATATTAGGAAGTTTAAAAGTTTAAATAATCTCTCTTATTTCATTATCAATCTTTATCGTGTGGAAATGTTTTCAATTACCACAAATGTGAATATAAATATCTATAGATGCTTGCTCATATTGAAGTAGAAATAGAGTATTGAATTTAAATCATAGGAAAGTGAAGATAGGACATGTGGCCAAACATATTTATTTATTTTATAAATGTTATGGAAGTTGCTTAGCTAGGGATTACTCTTTATAGCTCTTTAATTATTGTAGTAGTTTCTTATTGAGGATAACTTAATTGTTAAGTCTCCTTTATACGATGTAAATAGGTGATGTTTGTGCTCCGATGTTGAGTCCTATGTTTGAACATCAATCATATCCTCTTTATCATGAGTGTTCTTGAATCCTTTTCTCTTAGTTCGGGGCACTGGGAATAATCATTATATCCTCCTTACAAGTGCAAATATTATTCATTGTATTTGAAACTAATAGAATTTTCCATCCATTAGATCGACCTTATAAGTAGTAAATCTTGTTATTCATACAATCAAGTAAGTCTTTGTGCTTCTTTAATCATTGTAGAAAATAGTGAACCTAAATTGGGATGACATCCACCAGTGTGTTGTCTACTTCAAGCTCTTTAATTATATTAAAAAAATAATAATAATAAAAATAAAAATTATAATGATGTAAAATATAAATAAAAAGTTAGGTTATGTTCCCTTTAAATATTTTATATAACTACATCATAAGTGCATAAATATAATGTAAGCTGATTGTTTTTTAGAGTACCTTGAAAAGGATACTTGAATGGTAATTAAAGGAGAAATTTTTATGTATAAATATACATTTGGATAGCTTTAGGCTCTTTTCAATTAAATGAGTTTATTTTGGATAAGATAAATAGAATTTATTTTTTTATTATTAGTGGTTAAATTTATCTGTGAATGTTTGTAGTATATTAGTCCAATACTTTATTAAGGAGTCTACACTTGGTAGTTGTCATATTAAAATAGTAGTCTTGAAAAAGTATTTGTGGTTGGGACATAAGTTGCATTTTGTTAGTTATTTAATCTTGTGGTTACGATAAATTGATTAATCAAGGGAGTAATGTTTAGAAGGGAAATAGTATATTGATCCTTTGGGATCATTAGAGAGTTTAGTTATATGGTTGCATTTGGTAATCTTACAATTGGTGGTTGTAATAACTCTTTAATTGAGGAATTGTGTATGTTAGAATTAATCGTTATCTTTAGTCATGGTTAAGTATTGTTGTAAACTCTATTTGTCTTCATTTTGGTAGTTTTATAAACTTGCATAAACGTTGAAATAAATTGTTCTTGAATTGAGACTTCCTTTTTAATTATTTCTCTTGGATTGTTGATTAGGGGATAACTTTATGACGATTCGAGTTTCTAATAAATGTTGTTCTTATATGGATACTTATTTAGAATCTTGAGATGGTAATTGTTTTGGTCATTAAGTAGGTTGGTTTCTTTTATTTGGAAATGCGAATAGATAATTGTTGTCATTGCTATGTTGCTGATTTTATGAAGGTGATTTGCGTACCACTATAAGGGGGTTCTTGTGAGGAGAAAATTGAGGTCTCCCGTGGAATACCTAGTTGGTGGCTTTTGGTTTTATTAAGTGATTTTGTTGAATTAAAGGATGATTTTCTTTTGCGTTTCCCTATTTGAGGTGACACCATTGTTGATTTGTGGATGGGTCTTGATGAATCTTCCTTTTTTATGGCTTTTCTGAGTTAATCTCATATTTGAGGGAAATTTTATCCTTGTGTTGGAATTATTGGGAAAAACTCTTGTTGCTTCATTTCACCCTCGTTTGTGGATTGTCGTTCTTTGGCTTCCAGAGGCTTGAGATGAATTGTCAGTTGATGTTCTCTTTTTATGTGCTCTTGTCATGGCAAGATATTGGTATCATTATTTTGAAAGGGTTGTATGAAACTTTGTGAGACTCTGATTTTGTACTTGTTAGCGAGATGGGTAATGCCTCGCATGCTTTTATGTTGTGATTCTTTGTTCAAATTATGATGGTACAACCCTTGGTTGTTTTTGGTTTGATGTTGTTGGGTCTCTAGGGAGAGTGGCTCCTCGTGGGGGTCGGCGCCCCGTTTAAGGGGAAGGGCACAAGATAACCCACGAGTGAGTTAGTAATTAAGTGAAAACCTAATAATTAACTTAGGAGGGTTGGGTAGTAACATCATTGCAAGATTTAAAATTATGGATGCCTCGTCTTCATTAGTTCTTTCGCAGACTAATGGAAGGTTGAGAAGGCCACCATGGTTGGCGAGGGAATTAAATGGCTTTCGTCTTCATGAGGTTCACGGCTTCTGCATGAGTCACCTATGGACCGACACACTCTAGTTGGGAGGAAAAGGGCACATGATAGCCATATAGATGGGGCCCGACACCTCAGGTTGGGAGGAAGAGCCGCAGGGATAGCCCATGTAGGACTATGCGATGACACTCTCCCCTAGTTGCCCAGGTGTTTTACTTTATTGTGTTCCTCTGTAAGTATGTTATGGGAGTTGGTTTAGATTGTGATTGAATGGACTTATATTGATTTACAGAGTATTTCCTTGATACATCTTTGGTGTACTTTGTGGTCTTGTATGATCTCATTGATATTTGACTTATGACCTTGTACTCTTATGGTCTTTGTGATATGATATTGTGTATTGTTTAATTGCAATTTGGAATTGTATTATGTTTATTATTTAGGTTTGATTTGGAAGTGTTTCATGATCATCCTTTGGTTACTTGTTTACTGGTCATTGCTTTGATTTATGTGATGAGATTTATGATTTTAAGTTATTTTAATGACTCTTGGATGTTGTTGATTATGTCATTGTAATCCTTGAGTTTTATGATAACTTTGTATGTTGTTGAGTCTTGTGGTTCTATGTTTGGATGTTCTTTGTTGAAGACTCTTTCTTGTCAGCTCTTTAGCACAGGGGGTGGGTCTTCGGACCCACATGGTTGGGTAGAACGTGCTAAGCACCCCATTGGGTCCCCAGTCAAGGATCGAGAGGTGTGGATTGGTGCTATTCGCATTGACTCCCGAGTTGTATTTATCTTGGAGCGAGTTATGATACTTGTGTATTCATCTATTCATTTGTATCATGATTCCTTTGTTGTATGGTTTTGTTCATGTGTGAAGCACTTTTGTATCATTGTACCTCTAGAACATTGTATTGTAATGTAATGTTAAACTCAGTGTGGATTTTGGCCATGGCAGTTGTTATTCAATGTGTTAAGTTATTCATGCATATGTTGTATTTATGTACATAGATGGTTTCTTATCAATGCTTTATCATGTACGTGTTATATTTGTTAATGTTTACTTTGTTATGGATTATATCTTGGGCTTTTATTCTTTATTGTCGTTGTGTGGATCTAAGTCGCGTAATGACTCCTCGTGTACCCCAAGGGATGTATGTGTTAGTGAAATCTATTTAAATGAAATTCATGTCATAACTTAATGTGTATTACATGTATGTTATGTTTACTTAAAAAATATTGTGTTGTTGTTCTTTGGGGTTCACGGCCGAGGGAAAGTTACATGAATAATCAAGTAAACTCAAATGATATAGGATAATAAATGAATGCAATTGAATGAATTTAAGTATAAGGACATAAAAAATAAATTATATAAACATGTATTTAGTTGATTATAGGTGGGAAAGGAATAGGCAAAATTTTTCCAAATTTTAATTTTGAATATTAAAAATTTGAGTGTCAAATTTATAATTATGGGCTCACAAAATTAACCCATGACATGGAAATGCAAAATCAAGGTGCACAATAGATGTATGGGGATGGGTGCTTGGATAGGCATAATAAACACATAATTTGGGTGACTATATTGGAATGAGTTTATGTATGGATAAGTGAGGGGATAATTGTATAAAAAAGTGTTTAATTAATGAGTAAAGCCATGATGAAAGAAGCTTGATTTTCTATAAGATTGCACCATTGGTCAATATATAAATGTATGAATGCATTCTCTCAAAATGGGAACAAAAACTAAATGGGATTTGATATAGATATGTGAATTTCATAATTTTATTTTTCTCATAATTTGAGTTGCATGTGAATCCTAGAATGATCATGTATCTCAAAGTATGTAGAACTCACAAACATGTAAAGTAGCTATTTAGGCATACAAATATACCCTAGGTCCATATAAATTTATGCACCCTATTTAATGCCATCATGTAAGCCTATCATTGGGAATGAATGCTTCATAGGAACCTACAAAATAGAGGAAAAGTATGTCATGCATAATTTTTATCAAGAAAGTAAAAGTGAGAAATTCTACAAGTTGAATTTGATTATAAATGATAATTAGTAGATGAGAGAGAGGATGAAGTAGGCTTAGATAGATTTTGTTTGTATAAAAATTGGTAATACTCTACCTCACTTGGTGATCATGGGATGAGAATGCACTTAGGGAACTACCATGTCATCTAATAATGATCCTTTTGGTCATAGTGATGACTCTTTATGTAGCAATTATCACTACCTAGAAGTTTAATTATAGGAATTTTAGTGATAGAAAATGCCCCCTTCAATAATTTGTATCCATAAAATACAAGGGGTTGAAGGGGATGAAAAAATAATACATAAATTATAAATTTAAGCATGTAAATCATGTAAAGTAGAAAATATAATAAAGTGCATCATGTAATAAATAGGTAAAACTTGTTGAATGATAATCATGGTAAGAACATGGGTTGGAGATATCTATAGTGTGTTTTCCATACACACTCCCTTTGAATAGTCCATGCTAACTTAGATGGGTTCCCCATGTCCTTCCATTCAATTGTATTAGACTGTAGATCCCTCCCAAGTCCTTAGGTACCTCATTTTTAAGTTTTAACTCACCTCTAGTGACCCATGTAGCTCAAAATATGAGCTATAAGTATAATAGTGATGAGAAGGATTTTTTCCTCAATCTCTAATATATTAGTGTTAATTTTAGCCTCTTCATTAGTTCATAATTAAGTCTATGGCCCTTTTAAAGGAGAATTTGGTCACATGATCATTAGTTTAGAGGCTTCATTTTCCCACAAGTCCACTATTTGTGTGTACACTAAATGTAGGGTAAAATAATAAAATAATTTATGCTTCTATTCCACACTTAGTTTCACTTTTATCATAGTAAAAGAGAATGCAATTTAAACAATAAGATAATTACAAAACTCTATTATCAACACCCTCTTCATGTCATGTATATCCTTGTAATTGGTTGATGGAGAGGATGAATGTAATTTCTTAGAAATTTCAATGACATAACCTTATCCTATAATTCTTTTCCTTGAAAATGACTCGAGGGTAGTTTGATTTGATGAGGATGAATGGATGGTTGAGATTGGTCTAGGGTGGATGTTTAGGATTGCTTGAGAGAAAAAATGAATTTGAATTTAGGAGGAAGAAAGGATTTAATGCTAGTGGTTGGTGAATATAGGGCTAGGATTGACTTGATTAGATGGATGCTTGTTGAGAGGCCACTCCACCCAACACCCACAAAACACAACAATAGATACCAACATAGAAAATGTAGGATAAAGAATAACTCACTTTCAATTACATTCAAAAAATAGAACTATAGATTTAGAAATTACAATGCTACAACCACATGGGATTGATTCATTACAACCAAAACCAACTCTGTAAAGAAAATCTATTGTTGAGAGCCACAATTTGCACTAATGGAGCCATTGCCTATAGCCTTCATTAACCCCTTTTATTTTGTCCCAATAGTCAGCCTAGAATATTATGAAAGGTCCGCCTTTGTTTTGGCACCCAAAAGTCTAGCCATTCATTTTTCCTAACCATGAAGATATTATATCAAAATTCACTTTTGGTAGAAAAACTTCCTAGAGCCATAACTTTTGATTTGGGTGTCCAATTGGCTATTATAACATATTGTTGGAAATCTCTCGATGAGATAGATAAAACTAAAATTGTCTAAAGACAATTTCATCCATTTTTTGAGTTGTTTTGACGCTTTTAAGGTTTCCAAACTTGATTTTGAAATTGTATGGAGAAATTTCTCGAGACAAAAACTTTAATATCTCCCAAACGATATAGGATATTGAGATGATTCTTTTTTCCATTGGATGTGTCTTTTAATTCCACTCCTTGGGGTAAATTTCTAGGTCCATATGAGCTTGTTTATGCCAACTTACCAAAAATAGTAAGTGATCATTTTTGACATATTCTGACTTCTAACTGCCTTAAACCCCTTAAGTTCCATCATGGTACTCATCAAAAGAAAATAAGGAAAAACATTTTTATTAGGTGATGCAAGATTTTCGGCCCCTACACCACTGGATGCTCCTGCATCATTGTGGAGCTACAAGAAGTGTATATAGTGGCAAGAATTGATGACCAGTGGGGTCATCCCATAATAATGGGTCCCAAACTTGGGACATCAAAATTTCAATCTCGGATGCAACTAAAAACTTAAAAACACCTTCATTCAAAGGTATGTCAAAAAGTACCTTTGCTCAAAGGTGGACCTTTGTCCAAAGGTTGAAAATGTAAAAAACCCTTCAAACTAAGGTAATTTCCAAAAAATAGAAAATAAGGGACCTTCAAACGAAGGTCCCTTTTATTCCTTTTATGTAAATTTATAGAAAAGGAATAAAAAAGGACCTTCATTCAAAGGTCCCTATTTTTCCATATTTGGAAATTACCTTCATTTGAAGGTTTTTTTACATTTTTTTTATGGGAACGATATACCTTTGAATGAAAGACCTTCAAACAAATGGCCTTAGGTAGGAACTTTCAATGTTTGCTTCAAATTTTCCTTAGAAGTTCTAGTTTCAAACCTTGGGTTGGACCTTCAAATGAAATAAACTTGACAAGATGAACAGAGGATCATGTTAGGAAATAGCTTGCACAATAGAAAGAATATGATATGAAATATCTGCAAATGCTTGATAGGCCGAAGAATAGCAAGCCCACTTTGAGGGGCAAACCTCCAAATATCTCTAATGAGAACACACTTCACACTTAATGATGAAATAAGACTCACAACCTCCTATATATACCTATTTATGCCAAGGATATCACCTAGGCCGACTTAGACACACCTATATAAGACTTAGGCAGACCTAAACAGCTAAATAACAATATACTAATGATAATATGACTTAATAGAGAGTTAAGATAGCCTGACATTGTTATAACCGTGCAATAATAATATTAAGGTAGCATGCTAACCTATTTGAAGCATTGTCCTCAATGCTAATCAAGTTTGGAAAAATTTGAATGAACTCCTCGTCTTCCCACGTGGCATCTTCAACTGGTAACTTCTTCCATTGGATGAGATACTCAGTGATAGTTCTATTCCTCAACTTCTTTGTGCATGTTTGACGAATGCACCCTAGTTCCAAAATGATTCTTCCTTCTTCATCTAGCTCGGGAAGTGTTGTTTGAGTGGGAATATTATGCCCAATTACCTTCTTCAAACAGGAAACATGAAAAACTGGATGTATCTTTGTTGTTGGTGGCAACTCAAGCTTGTAGGCAACACTACTGATCTTCTGCATGATTTGGTATGGACCATAATACTTTGGAGACAACTTATTATTCTTTCTTTGTTGATTTAGTGGTTTTTCTTATAAGGCTGCAATGTAAGCCAATCCCCAACTTCAAAACTTCTTTCACTCACGATGTTGCTTGGTGTGC
>VDFB02163468.1:0-20355 GCA_007258455.2 Sequoia sempervirens
TTTATTTTTTTGGTGGATTTTGCAAATAAAGAGAGATTGCGATTTTGCAAGGAAATGCTTGGAAAGATAAAATAAAATACCAGAAGATTAAATAAGACAAAATACAGCTTAGATTTCGATGCTAGATGATTTATTGATCTTCCAAAATAATTACAATTGCGAGATTCAAACATTCAGGTAAAAAGGCAAGCTATTTATTGAGAACCTGAATAAGCTTGCAGGCGCCTGAAAAGAAGCATGAGATGGTACGGCTGAATGAGATAATGCAATCTCCCACCTCGAAATTGATGCAGAAGCTCCAGAAACCCTAGGCGTCCAGAATGATGAAGCCAGAAGACCAAAAGCTCAAGCATTTTTGTCTGAAGAAGAAGTACGGCCTTTGCTGCAGCAAAAGTACGGCTTGTACCAGCAAATAAGAAATCCATACTACCTTGAGAAGTGTGCTAGATCACTGGATAAAGAAATAAGTCGCCTCATTGCTCTGATGAATAATCTCTTCTCAAACCCTTTCTAAATCTTTCTCGGTAAGCACAAATGTAACCTCTAAATGAAGTCACCCTGTTGACAAGCTTCAACTGGTATTGCACAGCCTCAGTATGTCTGATTCTGAAGAGGGAACTGTTGTGACCTTTTCACACATCGCCCCATTCAAAATGGGGACCCCTAATTTTTGCTCCATTCTGGTCTTTTGGCTTTGGTTTTTCTCTCTCTCTCTCTCTTTGTCTGTCTCTTTTCTCTGGTCTGCCTTTCAGGGGACGTGCCCATCATTGAGCTTAAACGAGTGAAATTTGGCCAAGTCCGAAAATTAGGGTTTGCGTTTCTTTGGTCAATTTATCAAACAAGGTGTGAATGTGAATTGGAAATCGAGGCTACCATTGGTGTCGGTGATGTTTCCAAAGCAGGTTTTCACCGGTAAATTTCATCAAATTCGAAAATTTACCATTTTATACATGTACTGCTGTGCAATCGCTCAGCATTTTTGTGAATCATACCACCGCTAAGAGTGTACATCAAGCATCACAGGTTAAATTTGAGTCGTATGCATAACTTACTATTTTAGCAGTCAAATGGAACCAATTTCGGGCCTAGATGCGTAGGTTTGTTAACGTGATGTCCGCATATTCCTTCCGGGTTTCGTAGACCTCAAGCAGATAACATCATCCAAAGTGAGACGATAACTTCTATTAAGCCTTCAGAGGCTATTTTAGGGTTTGCATGTCGTGGTTTCCTGTACGTCCGGGCATTCTCTTGGCGGGTTTTCGAGAGCTACTGTGAAAGGGATAAGACATGCAAACGAAGATGATCACTCTATTAAAAGAACTTGCTATTTAGCAGTAGATGCATCTCATACCGCTTCCCAAAGAATTCGTAATCACCGAAAGTTGATCACGCAACAGAACAGAACAAACGAGACCATTTGATATGCATGCGTAACAAATTGTAGGCTCTGCTCGACTCAAAAGAGGGTAAAAAGTCTAATTTTCAAAACCCAAGTAAACCACTACAATCAACATCTTCAAGCTAATCACGGGTAAAATTTGAAGACAAACGAGCACTTACTATTTATAGTAAGTCATTTGAAACAAAGCAGTAACAGTTAAAAGTCACCGCGATGCACCTGTGTCAGCAGGCAAGTCACGTGGTGAGGAGCGCCTCATTCAAATTTCAGATCAATCGGAGTTGTGGAGGTACCAGAAGCAAGCAGTTACTATTTATAGTAAAACACCTCCAGAAATATGCTATTTTTAGCAAGTCAACTCAGAATGGCAGTGTCAGTAGGGTAATGGAGTCATGAGGATGCAGTATTCAAAATTTCAAATCATTCCAAGCTTCCGAGATTTGAAAATCAAGAGACTTACTATAAATAGCAAGGCACAGAGAAGCTGACAAAAGTCAAGAAAAATGGCTAAGTCCGAGAAAATCCTCCTGCTACCTCAAAATGCGCCCATCTCAGCTGGAAGTCATGAAAAACGTCTAAGCATGAGTTTCATCCACCACATATGCTCAAATGCGCCCACTCCAGCATAAGACAAGAAAAAAATCTTCTAAGGCAAAAGTTCATCCTGCTCCTATGGCAAAATGCGCCCAGCTCAAGGTCTCATGTTCGAAAATTTTCTAAGTATGAAACTCATCCTCCTCCACCTTCAAAATGCACCCAAGGAGAAATGAGATGGTAAGAAAATATTCTAAGGCATTGTTAAATCCTCCTGCCACCTCCAAATGCGCCCTCAAGGTGATAGCATGCTAAAATTTTTCTAAGTATAAAAGTTCATCCTGCTCTCATGCCAAAATGCGCCCAGCTCAAGGTAGTGGCATGCAAAAAATTTCTAAGTATGAGTTTCATCCACCACATATGCTCAAATGCGCCCAGCAGAAAAGAGGTCAAAGGAGTCAACATGTTTCATCCTCCTCCTAGGTCTAAATGCGCCCAAAAGCAGGCATGTAAGGACAAAAACAAACAAAAAAAAGTCAAGGAGTCAACAAGGCAAAAGGCGTTAGAAGTTCATTCATCTACACAAGCAAAATGCGCCAAAGTTAGAAGCATGCAACAAGAGAGTCAAAGGAAAGTCAAAAATGTTTATCCCTCACACATAGCAAAATGCGCCCACCTTGAAAGCATGACATGCAAAAAAATTTCTAAGGCAAGAATTTCGTCCACCTCATATGCCAAAATGCGCCCATGATTCAGGGCAAGCTAGGAAAGATTCAAAGTGAAAATTTTCATCCTTCATGAGGTGTGAAATGAGCCCAAGCATGCTAAGAAGAGGACAAAAGTTGACTTTCTCCTCTCTCCTTTGAATGCGCCTATATGAGGGCATGTAAAGACAAAACATCTCCATGCAAAGGTATCCATGCAAAATTAGAAGAAGACAAGGGCATTGAAAGCCATGTAATGACAAAGTCAAGGGTGGTGTTTAAAGTTTATCCTCCTTCAAGTATGAAATGCGCCCAAGTTAGGGAGGAATTGCTAAAATATTCTAAGTGAGAATTTCATCCTTCCACACATGTGAAATGCGCCCTCACTTCAACAAGAGAAAGTCAAAGAGTAAACAAGAATATCCTATTCAAAGTGTGAAATGCGCCTAAGGAGGAGATAAAAATGTGCAAGGCATTGGGAAAATATTTTCTTCATGGCATACAAGTGTGCTAGGCGTTAAAATTTAAAGTGTCCTCTTCAAACATAATATACACCTAAGGTAAAGTTGATGAATATTGCTAGACGTTGAAAGTATAAGTCCTCCTGCCTATGTTAAATGCGCCATGCCAGGCAAAGTAAGGATGAAGGCAAATAAAATATGCTCAAGACAGTTTTTCCAAGTGAATTGATATATAAAATTTTTTTTCACCACTGGCAAGATGGATTGAAGAATGAATAAAATTTTCTAAGGGAAATTTTTTTTCAAAAATACTAAGTGATTCAAAAATTTTCTAAGGCACAAAATGTTCTTCCTTAGAAAAATGCCTATGTCTAGCTTGGAGGAGTAATGAAATTCTCTCAAGAATGAATAAAATTGGCTGTGGATATGACAGAATGTATAGGCTTCATGAGATGGAAGAAAAGTTTCAAGTCAGAGCAACAGGATACTCACAGGGATGAAGAAATGGATTAAATTTGTAGAAAATTATTTTTTCTAAGGTTCAAAATTCAAAAAATCAAATGAACCCGTTCGTTGTACACCCATGAGTTTGACGCATTCTGAAGAAAATTTTCTTCTGGGTATTGAAGATTATCGATGAGGAATGGATTTTAAGGTCTTCCACAGCTTGCCAAGGATTTTGAGGTAAAGATTTTAAATGGGTACCAGGTTGGTGAAATTCCCAAGGGAAATTTGAAAATTTTCTAAGGAATAAAGCGTGTTTTCAAGATAAAATTTGCCTTGGTGGATGAATTTGAAGTTGAGAGCCTAGATATTTTTTGATCAAATTCCGGATGAAAGCATTTTTCTCGAGTTCGAGTTGGATGAAATATCAGAGTGAAGTACGCCAGGCAGAATGCAAGATAGGTTGGAAATTTGGCTAAGGCATGAAGAATTGTGAACAAGGCAAAAGTTGGCTAGTGAAGGCGATGAACTCTTGGAAGTTAAAGTGCGAAATCCTGGTAAGTAAGTTGAATTTATATTATGAAGTGTTCTAATACTCTTCTCCTTGCTTGTTTTGCAGGATGAACGTGGAGGCCAGAGCATGATGACGTGAAGTGGTGAAGCGCTAACGATGATATTAAGAACCTTCTCGAGGAGGAAGGAAGTTAGAGCTCACATGAAGGGAAGAAAAGTTGCGAAAAATGGCTAAGTGTTGAGACTTAGTATAACTCAAGTGACAAAGAAGAAGTTGAAGAACAACGTCAAAAAGAAGATCAAGAACAGTGTGAACTCATCTACAAATGAGAATCTTCTAGAAGGATGGTGGACATTAATGGCTCATTTATTGCCCCACTCTCCATTGTGGCGGTTTTTAGGGTGAATCTTGTTTAGGGCTGAGGTGGCACGATCTGGTCCACCCAGCCGATTGTAATCTGAGCCGTCCGTTGGACTTGGCCAGCTATATAAAGGGGGAGTTCCCCTCATTTGTATCTCATTAGAAATTAGAATTAGATCAGAGTTAGAATAGCAGAGGAGTAGAGAGAAATTGATAGAGTAGAAAGTAGAGTAGTTTAGATTGAAAAGGAAGGAAAGTCTTCCCTTTGGATACTTTGTAAGAAGTTGTCATGTATGCTTTCATAATAAAAGAATTTTCATTGATGGTGATTTCTTCTTTGTTATGAATAGTTGTTGAGGCTTCTTCGTCCTTCCAATTCACGTAGCATCTTGAAGTAGCTTAAAATAAAGTAGATTTCATTTCATGCAAGTACTTAGCAATTGTGGAATGTGGTGCTCAATTTGAACAAGACTTCGCTTGTCCATACCACTAGCGGGCTCGCTGACGGTGGGTTCGCCTTGCGTGGTCAACTGGAATATTGTGAACTTAACTTCGATTATGGTCTATATGTCGGCATGCATCGTTGTGATGGTATCTTCATGCTGAACTATGATTTGAATACCTTTGATCACTCCTCTGAAGATTGCACCAGTTTTGTAGAAGCTGTCTGAAGCGAAGCAAAGCAAAACCTGGTTGAAGTCTATAAGAATTGATCGCCATGTCCCACACCTTAGAGTAGAACATAAACTTCTTAGGCCCTGCACCCATTTAATTTCAGTTCATTTCTGGTTAGAATTAGGAAACTTGTGCTCACCTGCCAAATCATCCAAATCACATGAAATCCCTTAGTCCGCTGTTTGCTGTCAACTGTCGAACAATTGTGTAAGTCCCCTTGAAATACCAGCAAAATCACATCAAGCCAACTGAGACTATTCGCATTGAAGGAACCTTGGAGTTAAATGTATGACCTATCTTGCAATCTTGGCATGCAGGAAACTTTGTTCAAGAGAGGATAGAGTAGCCGTTGGCGACTTTATTCTCTGTTGGTGTGGTCACGAAAACTACGTCAACAGAATTGGCGCTAGGAGGGCGATTAACAGCTACAGCATACAGTTGTGTTGAAGTAGAAAGGGTTTGAAGTACAAAAGTTCTATTGGAGAAAATTATCAGAAGTCAAGATGGTGTTCTCTCAGGATTGAACAATCCCGCACAGAAGCAGCTACATCCTGGATCGTATCAGTTCGTTTTCGCCGGACAAGTTGAAAAGAATCTTGAGGTCTACGCCCAGTTCATATAAAGATTTTGTGGAGTTAGAGCTACCTACGAGATCAAGGAAGAAGAAAGAAAGTCATTCAAGTAAGGAGGATAATTCAAGTGAAGAATTTTTATCAAACGAAGAAGTTCAGTCAAGCGAAGAAAGCGGAGAGGAAATCTCAAGCTTATTCAGAACTCCACCTAGTGCTTCGAGATTTTCTCAGCTGAAACCAGTTCAAGCTACTGCACAACAGCCAGCCCAAGTTATTGTGTATCAGCAGCGACAACTAGTTCAAGCAATGGCTCAACCAGGAGGTCAACCCGCTCCAAATGGTGCTACATGGTTGGTTACCAACCCATCTCCGCTAGAGTTTCAAGACTACCACGAGATGCCGAAGAATCTTGAAATTTTTTGTACTAAGTTCATTGCCAATGATGTTAACTATATGGCTAAGGACCATATCAAGATGTTTGAAGGTCACCTACGCAACAGGCAGATTGGGTATGCAGACGTGGCTTGCCGCCTATTTCCATATTCTTTGGGAGAAGAGGCTCATTTTTGGTTCATTCACCTACCAATGGGGTCTATAAGAACATGGGAGCAGATGAAGGAAGCCTTCATCGGAAAGTTTGGTATACTAGCCACCCCTGTTGAGCTTTATCGTCAATTTGCAGAGGTGAGAAGACAAGACAAAGAGCCCATTCATGCATTCAACAATAGGTTCCAAAAGGCCCTCACAAGGTTACGCACTCCTTATGTTGTTGCTGATTCTCGAGAAAGCTACTATTTGGCACTTGATCCTTTGACCGCAATGTTCATGAGATCTCACCCCACTCCAGCAAACATAAATCAAGCTTACGCCAAAGCTATTGAAGTAAGTCAGGGTTTAGGACAGAATATAACTGGACCTTCATTATATACTGGTCTAGTCACAGTAAACAATCAAGTGCCAACGTTCGGCTCAACATGGAATCAACAAGTTCCAGCGCTAAATGCGATTCCACAGCCAACTTATCAAGTGCAAGCACCATCAAGTCAGTTAGTTCTCCATCCTGGGATGCCTTTGTCCCAGACGCAAGTTACACAGCCTGTTTATCTCCAAAACACAGTGCCACCAGTGAAAACTCAAGAGGAGAAAGATGAGATAAAAGATTTAATAGAACAAGTGAAGAGGCTGTCAGCTGAGGTGACTCACCTCAAAAATCAAAGTAATCAGACGCCAACTGTGCAACGAAACTATCAGGCACACCAAGGTGCTAACCGAGGATATCAGAATAATCCTCCAAGTCATCAGGATACCCATCAAGGATACCATCAAGATAACAGTCATGGGTATAGAAATAACAATCAAGGATTTCAGAAGAGGTCTTGGAATACAGGTCCCAACAATGGAGGAGTTCCATCGCCGTTGGACAATCCGCCACCTCCTGAAAACCGTCCTACGGATAGAATTTATATGGCTGAAACTGCCTCGTCAGGATGGTGTAGGTTACATAACACGAACCAGCACTTTGAACTTCAGTGTCACGAATTCCAAGTTGTGGCTGGTATTCTCAAGAGTGAAGCAAGTAATACAGGGGCCATAGAAAACCCTCCAATTACAGGATATGAATTAGTCCCAGAACCCAGATATGATTAGGCATTGATAATAGAAGATTGCAATTTCCCGCCCGAGTTTCAGAGTTACACGCCCCCACGCCCCCACCAGTTAATCACCAATTTCCATTAGCTTCAACAAACGCTCCCGTAGGGATGCCAGAGTTTCAAATACCGTCAGAAGTTCACGCCACGTATGCATCACCAGAAGAGCCTCTTCATAGAGATGGTTATGTTTTTCCGCCTCTCAACAACAACGTCTTGGTAGAAGGAAGAAGGGAGGTACAAGCTCTTCAGACTACTAGAGGTGAAGCTCCCAAAGTATATCAGAGGAATTACCATCAACAGCGTGAACCTTTAACGTCATCGGTACCACCAAATAATTTTACAACTCCGCCGCACCCCAACGCAAGCAATAACCCAGGTTTACTAGAGATTCTCTAGAGTACAGACGGCCGAATACAATGCAAGGTGGAGGTGGACAACAAGTTGTTCAGCAGCTAGTTCATCAAGCTGAGCAAAAACCAAAGGAGGGTCTTCCTAGAGAGGACGTGAAAAGATTTGGCTCTTATGTGTTAGAAGAATTCAAAAGGATGAAGGTTAGTCTCCCCTTACATGAGCTAATGAAGATTTCAGAGGTCAAAGATACAATCCTGGAAAGTCTGTATGAAATGCCTGTTGTGAAGAATACTTCCCAAGAAATATCTAGTTCATCAAGGAATCCTCCTGTGAATACACAGTCTCGTTTGGTACAAAACACAAATATGGTAGAAGAAGTGCCTCAGGCACCATTCGACACTTGGGAAGCTCCGCAGCAGCCTCAAAACTTTATAGGTATGGCACAAGGTTCTTCAAACGCTCCTGAAAAGTTGAGGATTGAAGATAAAAAGAAAGTTCGGTTCAATATTCCTGCGGAGCAAAAGCAAAAACAAGAGAAAACGCAGAATCTAAAAGATGTTGCTCAAGATAACGAAGTTCAATTGAATAAAGAAGATGAATGTAAGAATGCCTCAGCAAATGAAAGAAAAAAACCGGTAGTATTTTATCAGGGAAAGGATGAGCCAGCCCCATTTCTTGTTTCTGTCAGAATTTTCGGGAAGCTACTGCATAACTGTTTGATCGATTCTGGTGCATCAAGTAATGTCATGCCTTTGAAGGTATGTCAGGCATTAGGTATAATTCCGCTCCAGACCAATAAGAAGGTGACTCAGCTAGATAAGACTGAAGTTCTAGTTGTAGGAGAATTGAATAGCATCCATATGCAGCTAGAAGCGGATCCTAGAATTCAGAGTCGCATTGACATATCAGTTGTGGATATACCGGGTGGTTATGGCATGCTATTGAGCAGAGATTGGGCCAGAAAATTGAATGGATACATTGCGATTGACTTCTCCCACATGTGGTTGCCTTGGAGAGGAGTTCCAAATCAAATAAAAATTGAAAGTACACCACGGCTCAAATTGATGATCACAGAATGTGGTGAAAATAGTGATGTTTTGTTCATAGAAACTGATTTGGGTTCATATAGGCCCATTAAGAAAGAAGTCCTCATGTTGCAAAGCTCGAAGGGAGAGAAGTTTTTAGAAGATACGCTTGCCTTCACCGGAGTGTTGATTGAAAATGATTCAAGTAGGAATAAGAATGAAAGGATGTTCGAAGATTCTGCAAAGCAAGAGATAGAAAATGCGTCCATCGAAGATTTATCATGTAGAATGCACGAGGCTTTCGGTTCAAAGAGTACAGGTGCCATGAGTAAGATCTCCTCAGAGCAAGTATCGAAGATGATTCAACAAGCCACTTTAGAAGAAGAATGTGGAGAAGTCAATAAGAGAGAAGACCAGGTTCAGACAAGGCCGTCTCAGTTGATGCAATTGGAGGAGAAAAGAGATGAAACTTTGGGAAGTTTCACCAAGCATCAGCGAGTTATGAACGGATGGATCGACAAATCATGGTTGGACCCTTGTCAAGCTTCTGAGATCCTGGGAGATGATGCATTCAAGTTACGAACACGAACAGGAGGGGATATCCCATTGCCAGACGATGGGAGATTCCTCAGGCATTATTTCCAAGTTTAGGTTCCCTCCTAGAGCCTACTTTGTAAAATAGTTAGATTAGGTTTTGCTTTCCCGTTGCTTTTCTTTGCTTTCCTGTTTTCTTTCGTTTTGGTTTCGGTTTGTTGCCCTTTGGGTTTTTGGGTTTTGTCATTCTTCCCTTGAGTTGTCCACTCAAGTGGTTTTGGTTTGGAATGGGCAAGGACTTTAGGGTTTTCCTGTTGCGAAGGGGGTGATGATGGTTTTAATTCTCACAACATGGTTTCTTTCCGCTGGAATTTGTGCAAATTTTTGAAAAGATTGAGGTTGTTTTCCTCTTGTCATCATCCAGTTTAGGATTAAACTCATTTCGGGAGGTTAACCCGTTATTATGTCTTAACACATGAGTCCAAAGACCTCAAATATCTTACCTATCTCCACTCTGAGTCAATTTGGTTTCTTGGGAAGGGTCTTGGCAGGTGAAAATCTTACATCTTGCTTCAGCGCCACTACAATTCTCAAACCCATTGGAGGCTTCATTGCTTGCCAGCCAATTGAAGAATTGACGGAAAATCAAAAGAAAGAAAAGAAAATGTGCTTAAAAGAAATATCTGAAATATCAAGAAAATGAAAAATGAAGGAAATATTATGAAACATTGGTTTTGGGAACATACGAGTAACTCCATCGGGGCTATGGATGCCCGGCCGACAGTGGAGCAATACTCGTGAGAATTGTAGCGACAACCTCATCGGGGCTATGGACGCCTGATTGGCAGCGAGGCAATGTCCAGGATGCTTTTGAAGTTAAGATATTTGTATAAATTGCTACGGCCGATTCCGAAAGTCAAGATGGTTTAGAGGTGGAACGAATGCACACACTCACAGGGTCTTAGATGAAAGTGTTCTGATCCAATATCGGATTCTTCTCCCCTTTTGAGTAAGTATTTTGTTGTATGATGGTTTGAGGAAGATTAATCAAGGTTCAATTCTTAAAGTGTTTTTCAACACTTTCCCATGGGGATGCCAGATGTTGTGACCTTTTCACACATCGCCCCATTCAAAATGGGGACCCCTAATTTTTGCTCCATTCTATTCTTTTGGCTTTGGTTTTTCTCTCTCTCTCTCTCTCTCAGTATGTTTCCAACAGGTTTTCACTGAAATTTCATCAAATTTTGAGTACTTACTATTTTTAGTAAGTGTGCAATTACAGGCAATCCTTCAGCATTTTTGTGAATCCGACAGTCACGCTGCATCCAGAGCACATCAAGCTACTCACAGGTTAAATTTGAGCTGAAGCAGACAACTTACTATTTTTAGCAGTTCAGCTTCCGGAACCAATTTCAGGGCCTAGATGCAGAGTTTGTCAACACATGTCTGCATATTCCTTCTGGGTTTTCAGAGACCTTCGCAACAATATAACATGCAAAGTGAGACGATAACTTTCAGAGTTAAGCCTTCAGAGGCTATTTTTAGGGTTTGCATGTCAGGGTTTGCTTTGCATGTCTGCATATTCTTTATGGGTTTTTCGAGAGCTACGCAGTGATATGACATGCAAACGGAGATGATCACTTATTAAGGAACTTGCTATTTTTAGCAGATGCATCTCGGCAGCCGCCTCCCAGCAATTCAGAATCACGAGCTGATCACAATGCAACAGGAACGAGAACAAACGGAGACCATTTGATATGCATGTAGAACAAATTAGGGTTTCTAGCTTCGGGACCTGAAAAGGGGTAAAAAGTCAGAATTTTCGAAAACCGGTGTAAACCACCGTGATCAGCATCTTTCAAGCTATCTGCTGGTAAAATTTGAAGACAAACGGAGCACTTACTATTTATAGTAAGTCATTTTGGAAACAGGCTAAAAATAGCAAGTCAGCCGAATGCACCTGTGTCAGCAGGCAAGTCACGTGGTGAGGAGCGCCTCATTCAAATTTCAGATCAATCGGAGTTGTGGAGGTACCAGAAGCAAGCAGTTACTATTTATAGTAAAACACCTCCAGAAATATGCTATTTTTAGCAGGTCAACTCAGAATGGCAGTGTCAGCAGGGTAATGGAGTCATGAGGATGCAGTATTCAAAATTTCACAGTCTCACAATCACATATTTGTGAAGAATTGTTGCTCTCCAAAGATAAATCTCTTGAAACCCTTGTCTCATAGAAACCAAGCTCAGCCAAAGCCAAAGAGAAAATATCAAATAGTCAAAAGATGAGTTCGATTTTTCCTTTGGTTGCTTATAAGACCCCAGAAGGCACGCATTCCCAAAAGTGACGCCACTTTTCATTTAAAATACATTTAAAATGTATTTTACACTTTTTCAATAGTCAACATTTAATAAGTGGGCACCCTTTTCAATAAAGTGTTTTAATTTTCAGTTAAATAAATTTAAGTGATTCACTTTATTATAAAATCAATTTGACTTTATAATATTCCATCAAATAAATTAAATACACTTTAATTCATTGAAAAATTAATATCTCTCTCATAACTCAACATATTGACATGCTGTCAGAAG
The DNA here is from genome assembly GCA_007258455.2 of Sequoia sempervirens. Classification (NCBI taxonomy): domain Eukaryota; kingdom Viridiplantae; phylum Streptophyta; class Pinopsida; order Cupressales; family Cupressaceae; genus Sequoia; species Sequoia sempervirens. The sequence goes on from VDFB02163468.1 coordinate 11,814, forward strand.
CTGTCAAATTGTCAATCACTAAACTGCCAAGTCCTGTTGTGATCTAGAAGGGTCCAAGAGATAGGCTAACTCAACTGCTCCTGAGAACTGACTAGAGCGGGCACATCACAATTGGATCTCAATAGTAGATAGGGTATATAAGAAATTAAATGTTTCTAAATCTCTAGCTCTTGGAAGGGGCAATGACAACAGATCTTGTTGACATGCTGAATATGGTGGTTATTCTTAACTCATAATTGGTGAGAGCAGACCCTTAACTAGCCAAGGGAATCTCCAAGTCACATGACCAATGATCTTGGAGATAAAACCTAGATGATTTGACCTGTGACATGTAAGAAATGTGAAACATAGAAAGCCAACTAGGTGTTGAGTGGTTGTGGAAATGTCCAAGTGCTTTGAACATATTATCAAGATACAAGGTCATTGACATCCTCGTTGATATCTCCTTCAAGGGAAGAAGGTGAGTAGGGGCATCTAAGGAGTACTTAAATGGACGAAGAAGATTAATAGAGATGCTAGTAGATTGAAAGAGAAGATTAGTCTCAAGATATATCCATGCCTCAAGGGACATGAAGAGGCAATTGTTGAAGAAGAATAAAGGGCCAAATACGGGTACCTTTCCTAGCTTGAGGTTGAGCCCACCAAGGATTTGACTGTGACATAGAAAGTGAGTTTAATTATATCATCAATGTGAAGGGGCTAGGTGAAAATCTTGGCATGGATAGTGCATTGACGAATGGTTCATTTGCAATGTATATACTATTAAGCATGAATCTAGGTTCACTCAAACAAGCACACTTGGTGAATCCCAAACAGGGGTCCCAAACCTCTAGGCCATATAGAATCGCAAGCCCAATGACTACAATGAAGGTGCACATCTTTGAAAGGATATTTTAGAAGTATACTTGAAAACATTAGTTTTGTTGGACAAAAGTGAGGCATATCCCTTGACAAGACATAATAGTCAGGCAACTTTAGACTAAAAGATTCCCAAAAGCTAGATTCCTAAGTAGGTGTAAGCTATTGTAATCTCTAGAAGTTCTTTTTTGTAGAAAAAATGAAACCTAGAAAGAGTGTCTCTAGCAGTGTTGAAGTCTAAGGTTTACCACAAGTTGGAGAAGCTTGTAATGTAACGACCTAGTTCTTGCGTAGATTAAAATTTTCCAATTCTCACTTTAAACATGTTAAGGTAACAAGTAACAAAGACAATACAATAAAAATTTTCCTTTCTTTATTGATAAATACGTACAAGTTACAATATGTTTCCACATGAATTTCATTTTCATTGCAAATATAAATCAGAGTTCAAAAGTAATACAGTTACATACATAGCTCGTAAGCTTTTGCACAAATAGAAGTAAGAAGGTCCAGGAGTCCATCCTTTCAAATCTTGGTACATCGGCCGCTTGCTGTGGAGGAGAAACATCACTCGGGCGCTTTTCCGCCAACCACGGACTTATAATGCGGTCCCCCGCACACCTATCGTTAGATAGATGGCCCTCCCTTCGAAGAAGAGATTGGTAGGGTATCCTTTAACGATTACCAACTGAGCATAGTGCTGTGTCCTACACAACTAGAACCTTGCTATTTCACAATCTTGAACTAGTACTCGGATCACAATGAACTGACAGTGTAGTCTCAACAATCTCACACTCTAAGTGGATGTCGTACCTTTCACTACTTTGGCCAAAGTATTCTCATTCAGTACTTCGAATGAAGGTCATCTATCATAAACACTACTCAGGGCCGATTTGACTTGAGGCTTCCTTACTCTATGCATAGGTTTTGTCCTTCAATGGGTGAATCCGTCACCCCAGACATCCTACAATCATACGAACCTACTAGAAATGAAACAGTCTACAAGTGTCTTGTATCAATCCTCCTAATTAGGAAATCTTTATCCTAGGAGTACTTAGCTTGTCTCAGTTATCCTAATAACTTAAGCTAAAACACTTTACATGATTCTGCCTTCATTTCAATCCTAGTAGATAATAAGTACATCTACGTATTCTCCATATACAAAGACCATACACAACATGCAATAGTCATTCAAAATGCAAATAAATCCTTCCCTTTTATCTTTTTCCATTATTACCCTTTAATGTAAGATAAGTAAACTAATCCCTTAAGCTCTTTACTCATATAATCCCTTTTTCACAATTCCCTTAATCATTGAATCCCTTACACATTTTCTCCTTTAATGCATTGCTTTAAATATTCATCAAAATAGTTCTTTCCTACTAGAGCAAATTGAAAGCAGCAATCACAAGACCAAAAAGGAAACAACACTTCAATAAAAGTTATAAACTAGGAGGATTCATGCCTGATTTTTAAAGCTCCTTCTCCCAACACCGCTCTTCTTGACACTTCTTCAACAACTTCCAGAAATTCCAAATGGAAATGACTTCTTTGCTAGTTTCTCAATCTATGGAGACCTTTCAAGACACTCTTCACAATTTGCACTCTAATTAAAGTTTAATTCATCTATTACTTCACTCTACTCAAAGCTTAAAAAGGATTTAACACTGTAATATGATAATGACTGGTAAAAGCTCACTGTATTTCTCTCACTCAGCATACAGGAAATGCAGCAAATAGGGAAAACACAACTCAAAAGAATAAATATGGAAGCTCTCAAGGTATTGTGAAACTCGCTTTCAGCAAGAGGTGTGTTCAGAATAATGAAATGGCGTCTTATTTATAGAGCCAGAAAACCAACGTATTCCACTTCCCAAGGCATTCAAACTGCCAGGTCTAAGATTTGAGAAACTTCTTGAGTGATTTGTGGTGAAAATTATAGGTGAAAATTTATCCTCACAAGCCAAGATTCGAGCAAACATCTCGTGGCGAACTTCCAAGGCGTGACATTTTCAGGTGTATAGATTTTTGGGTATTTTTTTAATGTAACTGGTTGAAGAATTCGTCCTGGAGAAGAGGTCAAGTCTGTTTAACATCCACGTTGCCAGAAGATCAGCTTGAGCTCCAACATTCGCATCATTCTCAGAGACCCGTTCTCTGCCCGTGCACTTCAGGCGCGAACTTCTCCAGGTGCGCGACTTTCTCACGGCAATTTCCTCCATTTTATTTTTAATGAACTCCCAAAAAAGTATTTTTCTCCTTTTCAAATGTTTTATTAAAGTCACAAATGATATATTTATCATTGCGTTTCATTTACCAAAGATGCGATTTAAAATGGTGACTTAATATTTCCATTCGAAATGTTTTCACGGGCTATGGTGTTTCATATATTTAATATATATATTTACATATTTTTATTATAGATTTATTTACTCCAATATATATGTGTATATATGTATTTAAATATTAATATTTAAATATATTCAAATATATACATATATATATTCAAGTAAAACTATAATATAAATATATATTTATATATTATTAAATATATATATATTTACATATATAATTATTTACACATATACATATTAATTGTTGCATATGTATATTGTGAGCCAGTCAACATACTTTCAATATACATGCATACGTATGTGTAAATATGATTATATGTAAATTCCAATCTAATATTATTATTAACATCATTATTCACAGGGTATAGGTAACGTGGGTATATATATATATATCCCTGTATGCAGTGTACACGTAAATGTATGTATACCATGTCAACACGTACGTATGGCATATCCATCTGCCGAGCTTACGTATGTATTGACACGTATATACATATGGATACGTGTACATTATATACATGTATACACATACTCACTTGACCTATTAACATATATCCATTCACGTTTTCCACATTAAGGTCAAAGCACAGTAAGTCAGATAAATGAGTAATCATCACTTTCAAAGCATAAAGAAGTAAACATAACTTCTAAAGCCTAAGGATGACTTATCTAGACCAATATAACTGATTTGGTTTCTCAGAGCCTATATTGACGTGTGTGTGTATGCTCAATTTGGTAATCGTTACTGTTTACCCGACCAAGTTCCTCCCTGAATGATGTCTCTCCTCTGTTCGGAGGAACAGTCTTCATACCTGCACACCATGACATGACATTGGCAGTCATATGTTCTTAACAAGGTAAAAACATCTCACAAGTTAGAATAACATTATCCCATAATTGTATGCAACATTTAATCAAGAATTACATCAATAGAAGTAACAATCAAATGAAACCATCATTTAAACAAAACACCATTATTGATAACAAGTACATCATTGTTTTATTCATCATATTGATTCATCTGTTACAATCAATTTTCCCTATGAAATAATAGCTATAGAATTCGGGATGTAACATGCAAAAATGGGCAATGGCATTAAGGTACCCTTGTAAACAATAGGTAGAGTGAACCTTTGTAAACAAGGAAATTAAGGCGTGCTCTTGCACTTTGCTGAAATTAACTCATTTGATGCTAAACTATGAGGATTTATTGCTGCTTAAAGATTCATACTTTCTCTTATGGAATTTTGCTTGAAATTTTGATGAACTAACAAGTATATGCCTTCATAGCTATTATGTTGTAGTGGCTTGAAGTGGCCAGAAAAAACAGTTCTTATTTCAACACATTTAACAAGCTCTATAAATAAAGTTAAATATATATTCAAGTTGATTAGGACACCATACAATTAATAAGATAGGAAGCATCATTTTGATGCAAAAATGGATCAGATGTAGTTCTTGTTCGCCAAAGCCACATCTTGGTGTTCTCAAAAGGTTAGATAAAATCCCCACTTAAAAATATAAATTAAAAATCCTAGATGAAATTCTTGCCTAATTGAATTAAAGGGAAACTTGAGAACTGATGATGACTGTGCAATAGCCAAAGAAGGGGTTGTATCTAGATTCCTATAAATCTAGATATCATTGATGAGCTACATTGTAGACCTTGTGTACCAAAGTCAATTGTGCTTAGTAATGGAGAGAGCTAGTGCTTAAAGCCAAAGAGTGAAAACTGATGTAATTATCTTTAATGTCCCAACCCAAATGGAACAATCTCTATTGCGATTTTACTCGATATTTTTCTGATTTGTCTCAATCAGCATGTTGGGCATTTTGTCAAACAGTTTGTATGCAATCTGAGACTGAGTTATCTTTTAAAATATTATGCAATGTTCACCATACTTCGTTAATGCATAAGTCAAGATAATCATACGATGGCAAATACAGTTTAGGTATTCATTTGCAACCTTCAAATATTCAATATTCATGCACAGAATTGGAGCAGCAGTCCCCAATAAATTAATTCTGAGTGTTGATAACAAGCTAACAAAGTATTCTGGTCACTCAGAGTTCCCACACAACAGTACTATATTTCAGACTTTAACTCTAACCTTTCTGAGTCACATTTACAGGACTTACATGCATATTTCAGACTCAGAAATATTGTAACAGTGATTACACAGCAGATTCACTATTCTGATTTTTATCAGGAGTTACAGAAATTCACAACAAGACCCTTAAACCTGGAAGTAAGTGTCGTTCTGAATATAAGATAGTGTTGACGTGGTTTTTGAGACCGCACCAACACAGAACAAAGTCGCCCAACGGACGCTCTATTCTCTCTTGATCAAAGTATTCCGCACGCTAAGATTGCCAGAAAGTTCGTGCGTTCAACTCCAAGGTTCCTTTAGTGCGAATAGGCTCAGTTTGGCTTGATGTGATATTGCTGGTATGTCAAGGGGACTTACGTAGTTGTTCAGATTTCTCACAGTCAGCAGTTGATATGTAATTTGAAGGGGATTCTTACGTGTATGATTTGGCAATGTGTATTCTTTTCTAAAACTAACAAGAAGTATGCTGAAAGTAAAAGGGAAAGGACCTAAGAAATTGGTACTCTATTCTAAATGCAAGGTATGTGGGGCTTCGTCTCAATAGACTTCAACCAGATTTCACCTAGCCTCCGTCGGACAGCCTCAGCAAAATCGGTGCAATCTTCAAAGGGGATAGCGAAAGGTATTCAAGTTATAGTTTAACATACGTACACCATCAGAACAACGCATATAAGTATGTAAGCCATAACCGAAGTCAAGCACAAGATAATGTCCAGTTGACCACGCAAGGCAGACTTATCATCAACAAGCCGCTAGTGGTATGGAATAAAATGAAGCTATCTCAATGAAACACCACACACCAAAGTAAGCTACTTGCATGAATTTAATCTACTTGGATACGAAAGGAAGAAGAAACCTTGCTAGCATTTCATGACAAGACAAATTCCATCATCAATGAAAAGATCTATTATCACAAAATGTGTTACACAACAGTCTCTTCAAAAGTTTTCAAAGGGAAAACTTTCTTTCTTCTCCAAATTATGCAAAATGCTCTACACTATCTAGCTCTACTCAACAATCTCTAGCTCTGATCTATCTTCTAATATTCTGATTTCTAATCTCTAATTCTAATCTGATGCCTTACAAATGAGGGGGACTCCCCCTTTTATAGCTAGCCAAGTCCCAAAGGACGGCTAGGGTTACAATCAATAGAGTGGCCAGAATCGTGCCACCTCAGCCCTAACCCTAAAAACTGCCAGAATAGGGAGTGGTATATTAAATGAATCAAAGATTCCCACTCACTCCCAAAATAGCAAATGCAATAAATGCTCCATACTCAGTCTTCTAGAAGATCCTCGTCCAGTAGTGTGTTCCCATTAGCCTTCTCTCTGACTGCCAACTCAACAAATCTGCTAAGTACGGCCTCAACCTCCTCAACTGAAATAGATGGAACACAATCTAACTGAAACTCTAACACTGTAACTGAGTGCTCGTGCCTCGTACAAGATTTTCTCCAAGCAGCCAATGAGTCCTGCGTGTTCTGGATCAAAGTGGAGAATGTAGCAGTATTTTCAAAGTCATCTTGTACGAAGGTCTTAACATCTGCGAAGAAGGGAACCAGCAAACCCCTCAAATTATCAAAACTTATCTCTTCTGGACTCAGCCGCCTAGCGAAGATGGCCTCGAAGGTGTTCTGAACTCCATCTATAATATTGGCCATAGCCTTATGAATCCTGGCCGAATCCGCCTGTGCCACGCCCTGTGATAGCCGAAGAATACCACCGAGAGAAATCATATCGGTCATTCGCCTGAATGACACCTCCATCAATCAGCAACTGCAATGGCACATGCCTCAACGCCTCAAGACGCTGGATCACCTTACTCTGATAGATGGAAGCATCGCCCCAAGCATGATCCACCGCATCCATCCGTGCCAAAATAGAAGAGGCCTGCTGAAAAGCAAAGGATAGGTCCTCCATGAATTTCTCTGTCTCGTACGAACCCCTGTGACCCATTTGTCTGCCTCCTGTGCCATCCTCCCCAACTCTACTAAGCCGCTGATCGACTCTCTAGGAATATCTGCTGGAGGCTCTATCACTGGTACATCCTGCCCTCGAGAACGAGACAACTGCTGAACATATCCAATTAATGCCTTGTGTTCTCGTTTCAACTTCTTGTATTTTCCTTCTTTCTTGAACAATCTATCCTTAAGGGCAAGGAAGGAGTTATCACACTCCTCAACAATCTGAGCACCAGTAGGGCGTCCCAAATCAAGAGTGGTGACCACATAGTTTTCCGGAGCTGCTTCATTCCGGTCACACTCGACTCGTGGGACAGCAACGTGAAGAGTACGAGAGCCATCCTCATCGGTGGAGATCTTCGAAAACTTTCTTGCCTTCTTCTTCGGTGGAGGAGCACTGATCCGGTTCAAAAACTCTTCCATCTCAACTGCTGGATCAATCTCCTCACTCGGGCTTCTTCGCATTCTGTCTCTAAGCCAATCGGGCACCTCGTATAGTATATCGAAGGGCTGCTGCTCCTGTGCCTCGACTTCTCTAACCTGTTCCACTTCTTCCTCATTCTGGCGAGGCTCATCGTCCTCAAGTGGCTGAGTGTCACCTGACACTATATCATCATCGTCGCCATCATTCATGGCCGCCTCTATCTCCTGCTGAAATTGAGGGTCAGTAATTGTCCCCTCATCATCCTGCCGATCCTGCTGATCAACCCTGACAGGTACATTGGCACTCTGGCCAATCGACTCCCTCCGTGGAGGCTGAATATCATCCTGTATCTCCGGTACCTGATTCAATGTAACCCTCTGATCAGCAAACAAAGAAACCTCCTGTATGCTTGGAGAACGTGTCTCCAAGGGTGCTGCTACTGTAACTCGTGGAGGTTCTGGCTGAACTAATTCTTTCTTTCTGGACTCTGGTCCTCTTGTGATCTGTTTCTTCCTTCCTGTGGTGGGCGTCCTGTGATCTCCCATCAAGTTGTAAGTCAAAGCAATTGACCTACCTTTCAATCTGCTCACTCGCCTATCGACCCATGCCCTGGTGAATGTCATAACCGGGATAGAGAGAGTATCAAGGTCGGCAATCTCGGGCTCTGACCAATCTATAGGCGGAAGTGGAGTATCCCGAACAGCCGCATAGTCTGGATGGACTACATCCATATCCTCATTAACCTGGTCCGGAACCGGAACTACCTCACACTCCCTGATCAGAGTAATCGGCAATCTAGAGAACATCCTCTTTCTCACTTCAATCTCATCAACTG
>VDFB02163472.1:0-23807 GCA_007258455.2 Sequoia sempervirens
GTATATTGATGTCTTGGCATATTCATACGAAGATCTAAAATCATTTCGGCCTAAAGAAGTGCAACATGATATTCCTCTCAAGGTTGGAGCTTTGCCTTACAAACAAAAGCAGAGGCAGTAAGATCTCTGGAACAATTTTGGCGGAAGTTCAAAAGATGTTGAATGCACGGATAATTTTCCCTATCCATCATTCGACGTGGATAGCCAATATCGTCCCCGTTCGTAAGAAGAATGGTAAAATCCGCATTTGTGTAGATTTCAAAAATCTAAATCAATTGTCTCTCAAAGACAATTACCCACTTCCAGTGATGGATCAAGTTCTACAAAATGTAACTGGATCCGAGATGCTCTCCATGCTAGACGGATTTTCCGGTTATAATCAAATTGAAGTTAATTCAAGCGATCAACACAAAACCGCTTTCACAACGCCATGGGGAACCTTTGCGTATCGCAAGATGTCGTTTGGTTTGATCAACGCTGGCGCTACATTCCAACGTGCCATGGATCTCGCTTTCCGCGACGTGATGGACAAGTTCATTGTGGTGTACCTTGACGATCTCACGGTTTTCTCTAAGCAACGTCATGAGCATTTCTACCACTTGAGGCAAACTCTAGAGAGATGCCATCAGCACGGCATTTCCCTAAATCCCAAAAAGTCAACTTTTGGGGTGACAGAAGGTAAACTTCTTGGTCACGTTATATCTGCTGAAGGAATCAAGATTGACTTGGAAAGAGTCAATGGAATTAAATCTCTCGTTTTGCCATCAAGCAAGAAAGTTCATTCTTTTTTCGGCAAAGTAAACTTCTTAAGGAGGTTTCTTCCAGACTTTGCTGAAAAGACCCGTCATATTGTGAATATGATGAAGGGTAACGCCACATTTCATTGGATGGCAGAAGGCAAAGCAGCGTTCGATGACATCAAGGAGGCCATTGCTCATGCGCCTGTGTTGGTTTGCCCTAACTACACCAAAGATTTTGTTATGTACAGTTATGCTTCCGAGCATACACTATCAGCAATTTTGGTACAGGAAAATGATGAAGGTTTTGAATCCCCCATTGCATTCATGAGCTGCCCCCTGAAGAATTATGAATTGAAATATTCTCAAATTGAGAAGCACGCTTTTGCAGTTGTAAAAGTCGTCAAGCATTTCCGTTTCTACATTCTAAGCAGTCATGTGAAAGTTCTTGTCCCAGATTCGATTGTTAAGTCTATCCTAACACAACAGGAATTTGGAACAAAAAGAAGCAATTGGATTGCCAAGATTCAGGAATATGATCTGGAGATTAAACCCACTAAGTTGATACGTGGACGTGGCCTTTGTCAGCTTATTGCAGAAAATAGTCCGGATGAAGAAATTTCAGAGGATGAAGAAGTTTCAGACGAAGAGGAGGTTGATCCCAGTACACTTCCAATGGTACTATTTGTTAGCACCACTGACGAATGGTATTCCAACATCGCTCACTTCCTGACATACGGAGAATTTCCCAATCACTTGACTCCGAAGGAAAAGAGAACCGTCACGCTGAAATCAGTTAATTTTGTCCTATGGGACAACGGCTTGTATAAGCGTGCAATGGACGAGACATTTCTCAGATGTGTTGATAAAGAACAACAGCAAAAGTTGCTGAAATCTTATCATGATTTGGCATGTGGTGGGAATTTCTCAGCGCCAGTAACCGCTCACAAAATCCTGAGAGCGAAGTATTACTGGCCCATGCTTTTTCAGAACACGTACTCGGGTGCGCAAGTGTGAATTATGCCAATAGTTTGTCGGCCGTCCCAGGTTGGCATCTTTGCCATTAAAACCTGTTGTGATTGACGAACCTTTCAAGCAATGGGGCATTGATTTCATAGGTACAGTTAATCCATCATCAAGTGTTGGACATATCTATGTTTTAACTGCTACTGACTATTTCACCAAATGGGTGGAAGCGATACCTACCAAGCGTACTACTTCAGAGGTAGTGTGCAGTTTCTTAAAAGAAAGTATTATTTCCAAGTTCGGTGTGCCGAACAAGATTGTTGTTGACAATGCTTCTGCCTTCTCATCAAACGAGATTACTGAGTTTTGTTTTGAACACGGTATAACCTTGTCACATTCTTCTAACTATTATCTGCAAGGTAATGGTCAGGCGGAATCTAGTAACAAGAATCTGGTAACTATAATCCGCAAGCTGGTGGACGAGAATCAACGTTTGTGGCACAAGGCTTTGTTTAATGCTTTGTGGGCAAACAGAATAACTCCGAAGCGAGCAATCGGCATGTCTCCTTTTCAACTCTTGTATGGGTTGAATGCCGAGATTCCTATAACCTTGGAACTGCCAGCCCTCAAGCTAGCTAAGGCCATTGAGGATGAGACATTTGACAATTCTGTTGATAAGCGCATCATGTATCTCTCTGAATTGGAAGAGAATCGGGTTCAAGTGGCTGACCGCATCGCAGAACACCAGGACCAAGTGAAGAAGTTGTTTGACAAAAAAGCTAAGTCTCGAGAATTTCAAATTGGTGACCTCGTTCTCCTGTGGGACAAACGAAGAGAACCAAAAGGTATGCACGGGAAATTTGACTCACTGTGGACAGGACCTTTCCAAATACATCAATTGCATGGTGAGAACAGTTTCTTGTTATCATACGGAGACGGAACGCCATTTTCCCTTCCTCACAGTGGGCAACATCTCAAGCACTTTACACAGTAAAGAGGTTGGCGTTGGTATGTAGATACTTTTTATTTTTCAATCCTTTTGAGTCTTTACGTTTTTGTTTTTGTCGTCGTCGTCGCCTGACTCTAAGCCCAATGGATGGATAAAGGCACTTGAATTCTGGAATTCTTCTTCCTTCGTTCTTTTCAAAGAACAACCGAAGGAAGATCCCCAACAGGAGCCAGCTGTTATCACGGAATCTAGCAGCGCTCGTTCCACGGATAACCCCCCTACGAAACTTGTTCATTTCCTAGGATTCGTGAAGTTCAAGTACGCATAACGAAGTGATTTTCAAGCTACCTCGAAATGCGTTTCAAAGCCTCGAATAGTCAATTCGAGCATCCCCCTATGTTCGCCTCACGAAGACCTTCGAAACGAGCTCCTTCGCGAAGTCTCACTGTTCGTACTTAGCGAATTGCGAAAAATGAGGTGGCACTGAAAAAGTGCGCTCCTGCTCTGAAGCCAAAATTTGGCTAAGTATGAAAAGTGCAGAGGCGCTAAATCTTAGCGCCCCTGCATGAAAGTGAAATTTCTAAAAAATGTAATAGCGCTAAATTTTAGCGCCATTACACTTTTTCCTGACAATTAAACTTTTTTGGCCCTGGCACGTTTCTTCATGATTTTCGAGTTTTTAGTCAATCGTGCCACTTTTCGTGCCTAAATTTATTGCTCGACTTGAGTCAGGTTTTTGATTTTCTCTTTCACTTAAAAGTGTCTTAGTTCGCCATTTTCATTGTTTATGATTTTTGTTCTTTCTTTTCTTCTTGTTGGGCGAGTTCTCTTCAAACTGCAAATCACGTTTTTGACAATTTCGAGTCTTTTCTCCAGCAATCCTTGTGTTTCATCTGGGTAAGTCGTTTCCTCTTTATTCCTCTCCTTTCTCCATTCGTTTTGTATATTTCTAGGATTTACATATGCGTTTCTTTTTTGTTCTCCTTCCACGCGTTCTGTCTTCTTCTCACACGTTCTCTCTTTCTCCCTTCGCGTTTTTTCCTCTCCATTCGCATATTTGTTTCGCGTGCTCTATCCATGTTTATTCTTCACAACGTAATGAATTGCGAGCTTTTCTTGCTCACGCACTCCCTCTTGCTTTTCTTTCCAACGTTTTTATGCTAACGCCTTTCATTGTCGCCCTTTCTATCTTATTTTGGTGCGAACTTTGAGAAATCTCTGGTTTTGAAAGAGGGTTTCTCTGGCTCTTGAACATTTTTACAAATGGTGATGAATTGCAGCTCTATCCAAAGGAAAACAAAAATTGTCTTCAAAGCTTTCCATGTTACAAAAAACTTTGCCAACCCTGAGCGTCGTTTTCAGGCACTTCTACATCTGTTTTAACAAACATATGTCTCATGTGCAAGGGCGCTAAATTTTAGTGCCCTGACATGTTGAACATTGAAAGAAATTCTCACTCTGACAAATGTAAGGGCGCTAAAATTTAGCGCCCCTACATCAAAACTAAAATCTCCAAAATGTAAGGGCGCTGAATTTTAGCGCCCTTACACTTTTTCCAATCTTTTCCAGATGAGCTTCATTTCTGACCATTTCACTCCTGAACCTTGTTCCTTCCGTTTTTGTGCATCATTTTGCGTGCCTTGTCATCCGCTCCATGCTTTCCCATCACCGTTGCTCATTTCACGCATTCCCATGTTTCCTAACGACTAATGTTTGTTACGGCTCAACACCTTGCAGTCTCTTTTCAAAGATCTTCAAGTCAGAGTGATCAAAGTTCCAGTTGTTTCTGATGACTTCCAGTAAACCTCCATCTTCTTCGAAAGCAAAAGGCAAAATGAAGTACAAATATCAAGGTGTCTATCCGCCGACCGTAGTGTTCTCCAAGGTGGAAGAGATAAAAGACACGGAGGTTGGTCATTAGGACTTGGTTGATTTCCCAAAGCAAACAGAGATGAAGCCATTCGCAAAATGGACTATTGCAGGTTGACTGTTCAACAGATCAGAGATCTTGATATTGCTGACCTACCAGAGGATTTTGCAGATCTAGGTGATATCATGAATGCTGTCTATGATGAGCAAGAAATTGCTAAAAGGTCGTTGCCTGTAATTCAATGGTCTAGAAAAGAAGTTACCAGCATAAGAGACAGGTTGAGGCCAATCCTAGCCAACACTGCAGAATGGTTACATAAGCATGGTTATGAAATGAAAAGTTTCAAAACAGACTCGAAAGGAGAAGAATCCGAAGCAGAAGCTCGCCAACAGCAAGAACTCCGCAACAAAAATAAATCAGCGGCTGTTCCCACTTCTTCACGAAGAGGTCTTAGGATTAAGTTCACTGTTGGCAAGAAAGATACCAAGTCCGTCCCAGATACAGAAATCACGGAATCTAATCCATCCCGCTCTAAGGGTAAAAAGTCTATTCTAGAGGAGGTAGATTCCGATGAAGAAGAAACTTCAAGTGATCAATCCGCTGAAGATGAAGATTCAACAGAAGCAGACTCCGATGCAGAAGAGGTTTCTTCAAGCGGGCAAGATTCTGAAGAAGATTCTGAAGAAGGATCTGAAGGTGATTTTCAAGGTGAACCAGAATCGGAGAGATAAGAGGGTGATCAACAGGAACCCGGGCATGATCAAGAAAGAACTACTTCTCTTCCTGAGAATGTAGTTGAGGAAATTCCCAGAACATCATCGCCTCTGACTTCCAATGTTCCTCATACCCCTCCAAATTCAAGAACTCCTCCACCTCCTGTTCCCTCGTCACCTATTCCTACCACATGCATTCCTGCAGTCGAGATATCCACTATCCCTGCAGCATCAACCTCGCTTGATACTCCCTCAGTGACAAGCATCCATATGGTTGATATACTCTCGAGCCCTCCATCGTCCATTCCTAGCCTATCTTTGCCAACGTATGATATCACTTCTGAAAATGAATTCAATCGTTTCATGAATGAGTCAATGCGTGATCAGCTCAATGTGCCAACTACAAGAGCAATGATGACAGACACTTCTCCTATTGTCCGCGATACCCATAGTAACCCGGGCGGTGACAATAACCTCGAAAGTAGCAATGGCAATTGAATTGACGATTGAATCGAGCTTACACCTCCATCAGCTACGCTTGGCTAATATCTCAAGTGTCGAGGCGTAAAAGCAAATGATTTCTCGGTATCGACCTCGAAGAGATAGTCCTTCCAAAGGCTAAAGGGAAGAAAAAGGAAAAGGTATACTCAAGGCTGAATGTTGATAAGTTTGGCCACAAGTATGCAGAAATTGGCATACCACCACATGAAGAAGGTGATGTCAATATGGAAGACTACACGGTGACAAAGGTCCAGCTTGGCAAGGTTACTAATGAAAGTGCAAAAGCCGATGCACAAGTCACTTTGGATATCTTGGCTGGAAGGCTAGATAAAGTAGAGCAAGCTCGCAATATGTACAAACAGAGGGCAGAGCATTATGCTACTGTTGTAAAGAGACACCGCGAGTTCTCCAAGTAATGCACAGCTGCTAGCGGTGGTAGTATTGAACCGGCTATCAAAGAAAGGCTGAAGTTAGTATCAAAGGCAAAGTGTTGTATGACTTTGTTGAAAATCATTGAACGGATCTCAGTTATAATGGTACGTAGGCGAAAGCTACCTTGTTGGCCAAGCTCACCACGAGCTTCATAAAATATTACTTTCAGGGCCTTGAGAGACATGGAAAAAATAAATGTTGTCATGGTCGGAAATGAAACAGGTAAAGCTCAATAAATTGGTGGAGGTTGGGGTAATTCCTGACAAAGAAAAGTTCGTTGAGGTAAGAGAATCATTGAAACACAGAATTCAAGTAATTCAATCTCTTACAGAAGATCTCCACCAAGTACAGGAAGATGTCGAAGGACATCGCGCTATTCTTGAAAAAGGTATCAAAGAGTTGCCTAGTCAACTTCTTGAGGAAAATCGTATCTTCCTGCGAGAAATATCTCATATTCAAAAGCCATCATAAATTGATTAATGATTCGGACTTTGAAGCCTCATTGAGCGTCATTTGTGATACAAGGCTCACATTGGATAACTGCGCATCTTGGCAGGTGCAAGAAAGGTTCACTCATCGCCATGAGATCGATCACGAGAATTCACACCATTGTGGATTACACCGTTGGTCCGGATGAGAAGTTTGTAAGGGAGACTAGGATGAAATATGAAGACTTATGCCCAAGGCAAAGAAACATGAAGCACCTCCTATTCTCTAGTGTTAGACATTTCCGGTGCATCCCTTTATGCATCTTGTAAATATTTCCTGACATTTAATGTCTTTTTGTAAATTGTAATTACACCAAGCTCGAAGATGTAATCTTTTGAAAACAAATTACACTTTGACTTTGGTCAAAGTTAGGTGAGATCTCCTAAAATCACTCACCTAACTTTCCTTAATTTGCTCAATCATTTTCCTAATTTTGCTCATCCCTCTTTCTATATAATGTGAGGGATTTCCATTGTAAATTTATCCTTTAGTATTTTGCAACGAAGTGCTGCCCTTTTTGAAGCAAATTTGTGAAACTTTGTGTTCATGCTTTGTGAATGGAATTCGATCAATAAAGAAGAGGATTGCAAACCAAACTTTGCGTTGGATTCGATACTTTTGTGAATTGATCTTATTTGGTGGTGATTAGCTTGATAAATCTGAAGGACTCTAAGTGATTTATGTAAACTTTGTGTTGCATCTATTATTTAGATTTGCATTTGTGTTTTTGTTTATCTTTCGGTTGAATGATCTACAAGACTTTGTGCTTGTAATCGTTCATGTTCTTGGATATTTTTGTTGAATAATCTACAAGACTTTGTGCTTGTAATCATTCATGCTCTTGGATACTTTTGTTGAATGATCTACAAGACTTTGTGCTTGTAATCGTTCGTGCTCTTTGATACTTTGGTTGGATAATCTATAAGACTTTGCGCTTGTAATTGTTCATGCTGTTCGAGGAATTGCTGCGTCTAAGAAGACTTTGTGCTTCTAACGTGACAAATGGTACACTCTTCACAGATCCAACATTGAAAAAGCTACGGAACGACTTTGTGCCTTCGTGAGCTTTCCCTTTTACTTTATCTGTTTATTATTAATTACTTCTTGTATCTCTACGCTTTGCTTTGACAAGATAGAGGTATTGGTATTACTATTAGTTGATCGTTTCAAGTTGTTAAGAATTGTGAACTTCCAACAGTGAAGCATTGTAAACATCTTCTCAGAAAAAAGAGAGAAGCATGAATGTAACACACCCCCCCCCCCCACTTCGTAAGTATTGTGTACATTTTGTAATTACTTGTTTGGTTTACTATCACTTATGTTAGCAGTAAGAAGGGCGCCTCCCCTTTCCGAGAGGAGAGATTTACATCTCACATAGCTGTGGCTGAAGTTCAAGTTGTGTAATCTATCGAAAAGCTGATTACATAATTTTCACCCAACAGGATTTGTGCTTAAGATTTTCTTACCAAGAACGATACCATCAAGAGAACAATATTATTCAAAGTAAAAAATTGAAGCATCCACATTATCAGCTCAGTCTAACTTTACGCATTGAAAGGAAATCATCCATCCAAAGAAAGTATGAGTGAAAGTTTCACCAATCTATACTATCAATCTATCATTCATCTAATTTGCATTCAAATCAAATACTACTTTAATCTACTCTATATGGAAGAAAAATATGGAACCGTGCAACCACTTGAAAATAGAAGGATTCAAAGCAACTCATGCAATATGAACTTTATTCTCAAAGCAGTCTTAAGCAACAATTTCATAAGTCTCTCTCCCATTGTAATGAAATGGGAAAACAAGAGTTTATATAGAGTTCTGAAAATTCAATAGACGGTCAAGATTAATTCAAGATCAATGGCCAAGATTAAAAGACAATAACCCTAATTAGGGTTTTCTGGAATACAATCAGTGATCAATGAGTTAACAACAAGTGAATTGAAGTGAAGAGCTATCCTTTGGGAGGCGCATCCTTATCCTCTTTGGTGGCATTGTACTGGATAAATCTGGAAACTATCGTGTTGGCCTCCTCGATCATGACAAGTGGCAGCGCATTGACCTTGTATTCAAGCAGATCTAAATCATCCGAACATTCTACAAAGGCATCCTCCCATTCTAATTCCTGCCACTGGAAGGCATGGAAGATTGATAGGAAGTCGGCTACCTTAGTCAAATTTTGTCTGAGGATTGGCCCAGTGGCGGCAAAGAAAATTCCTTGAACTTTGTGCTTCAAGTTTTCCAGCTGCATGTCATTTGCTCGCACAATATCTTTTTCCAGTGCATCTGCAGCCACAGATAGAATCTTCTCCTGAATTTCCTTCGTCCTTCCCTCAACTCGGATAGTATCAGCCTTTAGCTTCTCCAGGACTTCATTCCGTGTGATCAATGCCAAGTACCATCTTCTGAAATCATAAGTTGCGCCTGCTGCAATCACCTTTCCATCAACTAGTTCCTGCTTCGGAACTCCTTTAAGCACTTTGAGACATGGAATGATTTTGTCTCGAATATCCTGAGCATTATCCCACGTTTCTGCCAATGCTGCAATTCTTGAGAGCAAAGATGAAGTTTTCCCGTATGCCAATGCCAGTTTTTTTGTAAATACAGCCACCTCTTCTCTGTTGTTGATTAACCATTCCTTGGTCTCCTTGGATGTAGTCTTCTCCTCTTCGAAAGTCTCCTGAGAAGTGTTCATCAATGGAGGAGCCGCTGAGCTGTTTTAATCGAGAGGCTTGGTCAAATGCTGAATATACTCTTTGAGTCGTTCAACCTCTCGTTTATATTCCTTTTTCTTTGCTACCTCCTTTTTCAACCTTGCTTTGATAGTGGCAACAGAATTATCTAAGTCTTCCACTTCCTGTCCTTTCGTGGTTGGGCCCAGGTCGACAGTGGTGATGGCATATTCCTGACGAGTAATTTCCTCTCTTGACTTGTCAACTATCGATATAGCAACTTGGACTGTACGATGCCAGGCTTCATCTCTTTGGATAGTGGAGAATGTTTGGAAACCTTTCTTACATTGATTGCTTCCAATCTAGCCAAGAAATCGGCCATGTAATCTTCTTCTGGAACTTCTTCTGGTTCCTTCATCTTCAATCTCTCTTTTAGCCAATCGGGGATAGTTGGTTGCTCAGTATCTTGTTCTTCTTGAATGCCCTATGTGTCCAGAATCTCTTGAATTCCTTTAAGGGCTGAAATCATTCCTTCTTCAAATTCACTATCCAGAATGTCAACTTCATTATCAGACTCTAGAATCTCGGTGCCTGTGGGAGATGGAGGCTTGTCATCCTTTGGCCAAACTGGAATGGGAGAAGGAGTCCTTATATCTCCCAGAGACTCATCAATGTCTAATATCTCATTTATGTTTGCAGACACAACAGAATGAAAGGGCTCTGATCTCTGTTTATTTCTGGTAAGTTCTTCATCTGCAATCCCCTTTCCTTTTGCCTCCTCCCTTTTCTTGGGATTGGCACTCTCGATTGGCTCATCACCTTGAGACGCACTAGCATTTGAGGAGTAAGATTCAGCTTCGCCCATCAAAGTGTATGTCAAAGGCACATTCTTTTGCCGCAATTCTTTGATCCACTGGTCTACCCACCATTGCGAATACTTGATAACTAGTCTCATGAAAGTGGTCAAGTCTGAAAACTCTGGCCCTGACCATCGTATGGGAAGAAGAGGTCGAGACCCATCAAAACCTGGCTACATATACTCGCCATCATCTTCAAGTTGATTCGGAAAATGGAAGACTTAGTTGTCCTGATCAAGTTGACAGGCAGTCTAGACCATAATCTTTTTCTAACATCAAATTCATTCGCAACATTGGCCCAATAGTCTTCCAGATCTACCTTGTGTTTGTACTTTACTCCATTCACGGCCCTGATGTGATGTTGAGGGTCAAAGTTAGCTCTGGACCGATAGGACGTGAATGGATACCATTGCATCTCTAGCCGGGCACCTTCAGCTGCTTGTGCAGATGGGAAAGATTCTTCCATATTTCCAATGAAGAATGGAAAAGTGACGGCTGCTTTACTCTTCACTCTCTAGAAGTTTTGATAAGTTTCCAGCTACCTAACAACCTCCAGCAAAATCATCCGGTTGGTGGGATAAATCGGGAGTCTGAAAGGGTTTCCGATGAATCCCTAAATTCTAATGTAAGTGAATCTCAGAAACTGGATGTACCAAGATCCATATCTGCTGATAAGACTCTTGGCCTCATGGGTCAACCTCTGATGCGCTCCTCCTTGCAATATCCTTGTGATGTACATCAAGAATGCATCATGCGCTCTTCTGAAGTGAGATTTGGCAGATAACTACAATTGGGGTAGCATTCATACACTTTGAACTCGTTTTCTCCGTTTCCTACAACGCCTTTGCATATTAATCCAGAATATCTATAGGCTCTCTCCAATAGATAGATAACATAGGAACTCAAATGGAACAATTTAGTCTTCTCCAAGCTCATCAACTGCTCATGCATGTTGTCATTGATCATCCTCGACCAGTTGAACATTCTGACTCCTGAGGTGATCTCATCGATGAAAAAGTACATCCATGTTTCAAATGGCGCGCCTTGAGGACTGCCCATTATCCTGTTCAAAAGCAAGATGATATCACCGCAATCTTCTTTGAAGTCTGTTCGGCGCAATTTCTTAGGCATTTTCTTTGCAGAAGCCCTTGGCTTTTCCAACCACGTTTTGTTGATGATGGTTGCACACTAATCTATCCAGTCTTCCAAAAATTCCCTTGGCCTCTTCTTTAGTTTGATACGAAATCCTATTGTAATGAGGAATGTCGAATGCTTCCTGGATGGCCAGCTCTCCGAGATGTGCCAAAATCCTTCCATCAGAAGCAATGATCTATCTTTCTTGTAGATTATAATGCCAAGCGCATTCAACCATCAACTCAGCACACTCGACTATCGGAGGAAATCCAACTACTTGTACTATTCCATTCTGCATCATCCGACAGGCAATTGTTGTTAGCAGGAGTTCGTTTAGTCCGTACATCCTCTTTTTGAATTCCTCGAAGTCTACGTGTCTAAGGTCTGTATCAGAGATGTTCTTCCATTTGGAGTTAATCTTTGATTCTTGTTGAACTCCTTTGCTCGCAAACTTCATCTGTGCTTTCTTCGAAGATTCTCCGAGGGCGGTCATCAACCTGCGACAAAAGAAAATATATTAATTTTAAAACTTTTAATTGTGATTGTCTTTAAATTTTCTCCTTGAAAATTCTAACTTTCAGCTTGTTGAAGGTTAAATTCTACAAAAAGGCAAACTGAAAGTAACAACACTTAGTAAATTTTTTGAGGATAAATGAAGAGAGAAGTAAAGAATTCCATCAAACTTCTGGAATTATACTCCTTGGATGGCAATTTAGCTTTGAACTTCAAAAATCTTGCCTTTATCACTGAAAAAGCAAGCTATGCTCTTGAAAATTTCGATCTTCAACTCAAAGTTTTACTTCTTCCTTCGTTCTTTGCCTTGAAAAATCAATCAATTTCAATATTCTATCTCTCAAGATTTCTATCTCTCGAAAAAATTTCTATCTCTTGAAATTTTGAGAGAGCTTAACTTCTTCAATCGAACTTGTGAGTTGAAAATGACTTGAAAACTCAATATAAAGTTGAGAAGCTCGATCCATTTTAGCAGTTTCACGGTTTTTCTTAAGTTCATCGAACTTAGACTCGTTTTCTCCTCGTTTACCAAGGCAAGTTTCTAATTTCTTCTCTAGGCGCCATCTTCATCTTTATCCAAATTCTCTAGGTTTTCCTTTGAAGCTTGCATTTCCCTAAGTGTTGAAAATAATTAAAGGCTTAATATGCGATTTTTTGATTTTTCAGCCTTTAATATTTATTTATCCATGTATTTTGTTTATTTGGAAAATTTTATCTAACTTCATGGATTTTTTATGTCTTTTCCCTCATGGCGGATTTTCTCATGCCTTTGCCATTTCACGACTTTACTCTACGCACTTCATGCCTTAGACAATTTTTTTACTAGACTCAAGGGCAGATTTTTCAAATATTTTTCCAAACTCATGGCAAGGTGGGTCGGACTTTATGAATTTCCTTCCAAAGGATGGCGGACTTCATGTGTTTCTCTCCAAGAGGCAAGGGTGGACTTTGTGAAGTTCTTGCCATGGCTTGTCTCCTTGGAGGGGACTTTAGGCTCTCCTTTCCATTGCTAGGCGGACTTGAAAGATTTTTTGCCATTGTCTTTTTCGAAGTGAGGGCGGACTTTGCAAATGCTTTTCCATTACCCCTTTATTCCTATGGCGGACTTCCCAATGTTTTTTCCATTTATCTTCAAGGTGAGGGCAGACTGTAGGAAATTCTTTCCACTTCCTCTTAAAGTGTTGGGCGGACTTCCAAGATTTCATGCCATTTCCCATTGCTCTTCTCAAGCGGACTTCATGAGTTTCTCTCCAAGAGGAAAGGGCAGACTTTGTGAAGTTCTTGCCATTCTCCAAGCGGACTTCCAAGATGCTCTTCCACTTCCCATTCAAGTGCTAGCGGACTTGCAAAGTTTCTTTCCATTCTTCTTGCTGGCCGCACTTCCTCATACTTATGCAATTTCAGCCATGAATTTCATGCCATGTCCCTTCGCCATCTTGATTTTTCAGATTTTTCAATGCCTTTTGGTTGATTTTTCAGTGATTTTCCAGATTTTTAATTGATTTTCACTTGTTTTTCATTGATTTTTGCATGTTTTTCATCTGATTTTTGATCTAAAGGCCTGATTTTTGGTTGCTTTTTAACTCTAACGATGGAAACTTCGACTCCTCTATCGGTGGGACCTAGCACTTTCTAAAAATAGAAACTTACTAAAAATAGAAAAAGCAAAAAAAGCAACTTTCTAAAAATAGTAAATCCTGGATTGGTCCAAAAGTGCCAAAAAATGAAAAAAGCAAAAAGCACAAAAGCAAAATCCCTTAAAAGTAGGAAGTGTCAGAATTGAGTGAAAGCACAAGCAATCCTCGTCTCCCGGGTCTTCTAAGCACTTCCATGATGTCTAAGCACAGTTTCAAGCTTGAATTCTATACTTAGCTCGAGTGATGATTCCAGACTCTGACTTGAAACTTCTCGGAGCGAAAGAGCTTATGAAAGTGCAACTCAAAGCTAAACCCTAAAAGCAACCCACCTAGGGTCCCCATTTGCAATGGGGTGATGTGTGAAATACGTCACAACAAGACCCAGGGCCTAAAAATTTATCTTCAACACTTTTTCTTTTACTTTTTCCCAATTAAATTATATTTCTACTTCTAGTTTGCTAAGTTAAACCCTAAGTAATGTTCCTAAAGCGATGGCAGCATTTGTAAACTTGTCTAAGATAAAAGACAATGAATCCACATAGAACTAGTAAAGTTGGGCTAAGGTATACAAGCTCCTTTCTACCATAGCTCAAAACAGCTTCTATTTGATTAATTTATTGTTTCTTTAAAGTAAATTTATTGTCTTTAAAGTATATTTATTGAAGGATGCATGATACATGTTTTAAATCCTTAAGAATGCCTATATTTCATGTTTTTTTCAATTTTTCGAGTTTGGGCATCGAGTTTGAGTTTGAGTCAAAAATTAGCTTGTTGAGTTTGCATTGAGTGCAAGTCTTGTAACTATGGATGCAACAAAGAGAAGTTTGGAGCTACTAGTAATGCAATGGGGAAGATCTAATTATGACATCAATCAAATGGAGGAGTTAATAAAGATACCAATCAGAATTGGAGATTTCATGCTCAAATTACCAAATTATCAAGTGTTGGTCATAAGTAAAGAGTTTGTGCAGCTTCAACAACAAAGGGAAAAAATCACTCAAAGGCCATCCATGATAGAGGTAAATGAATTCAAAATTAAAGCCAATTATGCTGCAAAAAAAGATTCAACATTTTTTCCAACATCACCAAATATTTCAGAATTAGATAATGTAAACAATGACTAAATTGGTCATTATAGGTGATAAATTCTGAAATTCGTCCACATGCTATTTTGAGCATAAGTTGAGTGCCTATTTTGGCATATTGCAATTAATTAATTCTTTTTACAATTAGTTTTAGTTTAGAATATTTTATTCTTATTTTAGGAGATAGGGGTAGGATTTGCTTTCAAGGAAAATTAAATAATATTATGTTATTCTTTAAAGTAACCTCTTAAAGCCTTATAAATAAGTGCTAAGTTGAAATTTGTGTACCCAAGACGGGAAGAAGAATGAAATTAAGCTTATGTGGCTGGAATCTTCATTCAGATCAAAGGCATGTCATTGTAATCATGCAAGAAGAAGAATAAGTAATAGAGAAGTTTCATATTGATTTTTAAATGGTGACAAAATTTGGAGATATTTTGATCTCGAACAAGCAATGCTGCACGAGAAAGGTCAGCTGCTAAGGGGGTTTAGCAGCTAAAGGCCGCTCTACATGCGGTTGGATCAGACTAGTGCAGTGTCTTTGGTTTCTCATTGAGTTTCAAAAACTTTTTAGTGTGTGGGGTAAGGATTTCATTGCGGTTTGTTTTGCTTTAGCTTTTCTTTAAGCTATTGTGTTGGTTATGTCATTTTTATCTATTCTTTGGGGAGGGATTTCATCAAGGCAGCTAGTGGGAATCCAACAAACCGCCATTTATTGTCTTTTAAAGAAGTGTTCAACAAAAATGATTCATCTACCTCAAATCATGAAAATGTTGTCAATTTTCTACTACATGCAACTCAAGATGCCTCTTAATGCTCCATCTAAAGTTTTCCCTAAATCCAATGGATGCTTGAAGAAAAGTTCATATCGACCTATTTTGGTCATTAATCCGGAAACACCTGTTTAAGATATTTGGTAGTTGTTAGAGCATGCCCTTATTTACAAAGTTTATGGGACTCTAAATTTTTGTCTTTTTTGGAGAACTAGGTCAGGAAGAACTAGAATCCTAAAGGAGATATTGAAATCATCCTAGCAGCTAACAGATACTTTTTTGTGGTTTTTTCCCAAATGGCTGATGGAAATAAAAATTTCAAAGGTGGCCCATATTTTCATAACCAATTAAGATTATTCATCAAACCCTAGCATGTAGGGTTCGACCTAGTGGAGGAAATGCCTTCAAAGATTCAAGTACGGGTTCGTTTTCCCTAGCTCCTGATAGAGTTTCGGAGGGCCGATATCCTACAATCGATTGTGGCAATTATTGGGAAGCCCTTGGGTCCTTCTAAACAAACTCTGGATAGGAAGATTGCTTCTTTTTCGCACTTTTGTGTGGAATTCAATCTGAATAAGTTGATCTCTAAATCCTTGGAGATTAGGTTAAGTAATATGAACTGGATACAACAGATTGACTATGAAGCTTTGCCATTTGGGTGTCATGTGTGTCCTCTCCCAATTTGGAATTGCAAGCTCCTAATCAGAAAGCAAAAGCTAAGAGCCCTATCAACTCAGAGATGCCTAACTCAAATGGTATCATCCCTGTGAAGTCTTGCTCTAAGTTGAAGCAAGGTAGTCGTCAAAATAAAACTGCACCTAAAGGGATCCAAACTATATGAAGCAAGATAATAATAATAATAATAGGGTTAATCTAGAGATGCATCTCCAAGACCCAGGTATTAATTGTTTTCCAAAGCCTTCTTTAGAGGTACAAGAGTCCTTCAAAAAATTTCAACCCTCTTAGGGGGTAACAAAAAGTTGCAAGAAGTACCAAAGTTACAAGTTTCAAATGTTGTCTTTGATCCTATGTTGAATGCTCAAATAATGTTAAATGAAGAGGAGGCTATTCCAGATCCCTTGCAAGAGATTGTGACCAAAGAAGATGGTAAGAAGAAGGCCCCTAGTGTGTTGGGCCTTCAACAAAAAAAAAAAAAATTAAGAATGTCATGCCCCCGCCATGATCAAACTGCAACACTAAAGCATTAAAAATATTAACAATTTAAATATTATTATAATTATATTCATTATAATAGAATACTATAAATATAAACAAATATATATAAAAAATAATATATTAACAATAAATCCAATTTATAAATATAATAGTAAAATAAAAAATATATATTATATTGAAATAAAATATCTAAACATAAAATAATATATGAATCACTTGCTAACCTTATTTTATATGAATCACTGTCTAGCAAGTTCGGCATATAGTGAAGTCTTTTTATTTCAGATTAATTGGGCACTGCCTTAGTTTGAATAAAGTAATCACTGCTCACTCCCTTCCCTAATTCATTGCCTTTAAACCTGAATGCTGCTGTCTAATCTGATCACAGCCTGCTAGTATATTATACACTCCATTTCTTTATTATTTTATGTTAGTTTTTATATATTTTATATTTAACATATTATATGTTTCTTTATATTTAATTTATTGTTATAGAATATATCTCAATATGATAATAATATTGAGTTGTTAATTTATATATATATATATATATTTCCATTTATTTATATTTCAATATGCTATGTTTTTGGGGACATGACAGTCCTCCCTGCCCCAGATTGTTTGTCCTCAAGCAATCATAATTCCAAACATCTTTTCACATTAGGGGTTACGTCCTTTCACAGCCCCTCACTATTCTTGATAGCCTAAATTAAGTCTCTTGCAAAATTAACTAAGGTTCTATTCTTAATTGGATTCTCCGATTGAAATACTCTCCTTTTGTATCAAAAATTTGAGGGAGTCACAAATAGTCACAACTCTGTATTATTGCATTTGGATAATAATTCAATTTTAGATAATTTAATTTGTTAGTGCCTCCCAACCCCATAAGCATTGTGGCAAACAACCTTAATAGTTTGAAGTATAAAGTAAACATAATCATGAGAATCAGAAATTAAAGCAGACAACCAAGTAGCTCAACCAAGTAGGCAAGTGTAATATCCCTTGCCCAATCTGACCTCAACTTCTTGTTATATGGATCAAGGAATATTGTCAAACACTTGGCATACAAAGTCTGAACCCGCTGTTATGAATTTTCAATTTTGTGATTGTCTTCTTTGAGTTCGTAGGCTGAGATGCAATGGCTGTCTTGAGAAATAAATTCGATTCTCCCAAAATCCAATGGATATGCCTCCAACTATGAAGCACCTAGCAACCTTGTCCTCTAACGATGCTTGGAGAATTTTCTTAGATTTTATCTGCCCTTCCAGCTTGGAATCGCCCACCTTGACTCAGCCGCCCCTGTTCTTAATATCAGACTTTGAAATAAATCTGTATAAGCCATTTACTCCCTTCAAATGCATGTATAATCATCTAAACTTCCTCTAGAATGCAGCGCTGCCAACCCCTGGAGAAATCAATGCTAAAAGAAGAAGATATGACAAAAATCATAGCTCTTCCCTTGCTGGCACAGGTGACTAAAAATGTCTGATAATTAAATCAGATTGCACAAGATGTAATCTCTTAGCTCCTCTAGCAAAATCGATGAAGACTTCTCACACCAAAATGCCTCCAGCAACCCTTCAATTCATACCATGCAAAATTTGCCCTTGGCCACTAATTTTGCTCAAGTGAAATGACTAAAATACCACCTCCAACAATGCAACAATATCAGCTGAGAGTTTCACAGCCTCAGAGTTGCTAATCAAAGAGAGCTTTTGGTCTCAATGATTGAATGTAAAACTGCAGAAACCATAGGCTTCCCAAAGAAAATCAATCAAAGCAATATTCAACAACTGGATGCCTAGAAGCTCAGCCAACCCTTCTATTTATTTATTTTCTCCAATTCTTCGTGAAGCTTCTAGAACATTATTTTATTTTTATTTAGTGACTTTATGATATAATATTTTATTTGTCAATTTATTAAATTAATTAAATATAAGGTCACCTTATATTATTGATTTATTTGATAACCTTATAAATAATTAATTTAATACCACTTTCTAATTTAATTACAATAATCAATTAGTCATCCTCATGAAATATCATTATTTTGAACAACTTAATTAATTAATTAAATTAAATCATTTTACCTCCAAAACGGGGACATTACAGCAAGTAGCTCAAACAAGCAAACAAGTAGCTCAAGCAAGCAAACAAGTAGCTCAAGCAAGCAAGCAAGCAACCAGCTTAAGCACATAAACAAGTAGCTCAAGCACACATCCAAGTAGCTCAAGCATATAGGCAAGTAGCTCAAGCACACAGGGAACCAACTCTAGTAGACAAGCAGGTAGCTCAAGCATGCAAGCAAGTAACTCAAGCAAACAATTAAGTAGCTCAAGCACACGACTAAGTAACTCAAGCAAACAACCAACCAGTTTAAGCAACTTGACAGACAACATTTTTAACATTTTCATAGTTTTTTAAGTAGAACGTAATCATAAACACAATGACGAGTTCCACCATATATCACAAATACATAGTGACTAGCTCTAACATTCATCACCTACATGTTGTGACGTTTTTCACACATCGCCCCATTGCAAATGGGGACTGTTGTGATGTTTTCACATGCCCATTGCAAATGGGGACCCCTAATTTTGGCTTTGCTTTTGGTTTGGTGTTGGTTTGTTTTTGCTGTTGTCTCTCTCTTGTTCTGTCTATCTTCTGGGATGTACCCACCTTCGAACGTGAATTGAGTTTTTGGCCAAGTCCGAAAAATTAGGGTTTCATCGTTTCTGGCCAGTCCAAGGTCAAGTAAAGTGAGAAAATTGAAAATTGAACTTAACGATGTTGTCAGCAGGCATCCAGCGGGTTTTCAGCTAAGTTTCATCAAATTCCAAGGTACTTACTATTTTTAGTAAGTCTGCTATTCAGGGCAGTTCGTCAGCTATTTTGAGGTTCCGATCATCACACGGCATTCAGAGTATATCAGACTGCTTGCATGCCGAATTTGAGCAAAAACGGACAACTTACTATTTTTAGCAGTCCGGCTTAAAATACAATTTCGGGAGTCGAGATCGCGGAGATTTTCTTTGCATGTCGGGATATTCATACAGGTTTTCGAGACCTTCGCAACGATATAACATGCAAGTCGAGGTGACCACTTTCAGGATTCAGCCTTCCGAGGCTATTTTTAGGGTTTGCATGTCGAGCTTTTCTTTGCATGTCAGGTGATTCCTGATGGGGTTTTCGAGAGCTTCGCGATGGTGTGACATGCAAACAAGGATTCTCACTCGTGGGAACTTGCGCTATTTTTAGCGGTGTGTCGTGACCACCACCGGTTCGGATTCCGCGGTAGATCGATTGTTGCGAGAAGCGAAGGCAAGCGAAGTCTTTTGAATGCGCATGCAAAAGCGAATTAGGGTTTTCCGGCTTGGGGCCCTAAAATAGGCTTCAAAAGTCAAAATCTTCGAAATCCGGTGTAAACCACTGCGATCAGCGTCCTTCAGGCTATCTGCTGGTGAAATTTCAGGTCAAACGAAGCACTTACTATTTATAGTAAGTCAAATTGAAGCGATGCTAAAAATAGTAAATCCGGTTGCATCTTTGTCGATTAATAAACCAATGAGTCCGCATTATTAATTACGCTCATTAATTTCAAATGATCGATCGAGCAATGGAGCTATCAGAATAAGAGCTTACTCTTTATAGTAAGCCACCCTCAGAAACAGGCTATAAATAGCAGGGTGACTAAAAGTGGCAGTGCTGACAGGTTGATAAGGTTATGAAGAAGCTACGTTTAAAATTTCAAGTTGATCTGAGCTTCAGAAATGCAAAAATGAGAAGGCTTACTATAAATAGCAGGGTGTGAAAGTTGGCAAAAACAAGGAAAATTTTCTAAGTCAAAATACAAATTCATCCTTCTCCATGGCAAAATGCGCCCAGTTGATGAGGAGGCATAAAAAAATTCTAAGTTTGAACTTCATCCAGTAGACAGGCCTAAATGCGCCCAAAGCACAGGTGGTCAAAGAAAAGTCAACACGTTTATCCAGTAGGCATGTCAAAATGCGCCCAAGGGAAATTGAAGGGAAGTTGAAAAAATTTTCTAAATCTGGAGTTCATCCTCCACCACCCTCTAAATG
The DNA here is from genome assembly GCA_007258455.2 of Sequoia sempervirens. Lineage (NCBI taxonomy): Eukaryota > Viridiplantae > Streptophyta > Pinopsida > Cupressales > Cupressaceae > Sequoia > Sequoia sempervirens. The sequence continues at coordinate 20,593 of VDFB02163472.1, forward strand.
CGCCATCCTTCATGCAAGTTCAAATGCGCCCAGCAAGCAAAAGGGTCAAGAAGTCAAATGTTTCCATCCTCCACTATAGGCAAAATGCGCCCAAAAGAGGGCATGTGAAGACAAAACGTGGGAGATGAAGGGTCACTCCAAGGCGTTTGAAATGTTTTGTCCTCCTCCACATCAAAAATGCGCTCAAGGTAGGAAAGAGTCAACAAAGTCAAACATTGTTATCCTTCATCCACATAGAAATGCGCCCAAGCTAGCTCAAGTGAGGACAAAAATGGAAGTTGAAAAGTCACATAAGGCGTTGGAGAAAGTTTCATCCTCTTGACATGCTCAAATGCGCCCACATTGAAGTGTAAAAGGTAAATAAGAGTGGTAAGTAAGGTAACAAGTAAGTGAAAATTGCCTAGGCGTGAATTTGAATTTTCCTCTCAAGTGTGTTACATGCGCTCAAGGTGGTGGATGTTGGAAAAGTTTTAAGGCGTGTAAGGTGTGAAGTAAAAACAAATTTGCTAAGGCATGTGAAGGGTAAGAACAAGATATTGGGCGTTATTTTTAAATTTTCCTCCATCAAGTGCTAGGCGCCAGGGGTGGTGAGTGGTATAGGTGTTAGAAAATATTGCCAAAGGGGTGGAAATAAATTGCTAAGGCGTGTTTTTCTTTTCTCAGTGTGCTATGCGCCTTAAGTATGAAGTGAAGTATAAGTTGAAGTGATGAAATGTCTCTAAGGCGTTGGATGAAATTGCCTTGTAAGTATGGAACAAAATACAAAACGGTGGCTGGAAAAGTAAAATGTGCCAAGCACCTCCATGAACAAAAATTTTCCAAGTGAAGTTGGTGTCTTTCTCACAGGCAAGATGGATTGAAGAATGAACGAAAATATTCTAAGGCAAAAATAAATGCTAAGTGATATAAAAAATTTCTAAGGCACAAAATATTTTCTTCCTCTAGAAAATGCGCCTAGACTCTGAGGAGATAAGATTTTCTTGAAGCACGAGATGAGTTGCCAGAGATGAAGTCAGTGAATGCCAGCTGCACAGGAACAAAAATATTTTCAAGTCAGAGCAACAAGAAATCCTCACAGATGCGAAGAACGGATTTAAATTTCACAGGGAATATTTTCTAAGGTTCAAAATTCAAGAAAATTCAAATGAACCCGTTCGTTGGGTACCCATGGGTTCGACGCGTTCTGGGGGAAATTTTCTTCTGGGTATCGAAGATTATCGATGAGGAGTTGATTTTGATGTCTTCCATAGTTCGCTGAGGCCTCCAGGGTGAAGATTTTTGATGAGCACCAGGTTGATGAATTTCACAAGGGGAAATTTGAAAATTTTTCTAAGGCAAGTGTGAAGAAAATGTGTTTTCAAGGTGAATCCTCCAAGACGATGAATTTGAAAGAAGCTGCCTAGGTGAATTTGCTTCAATCCTTCGTGAAGATAGTTTACTTGAGCCAGAAATGAATAAAATCGAGGTTATCAGAGCTCCAGCAGGTGAAATGAATTTCTCAAAGATGAAGTTTGTCTAAGGCATGAGTTTGAACGCAAAGTTGGCGATGAACGCTTGAAAGTTGGAGCGTGAGGATCAGGTGAGTGAGTTGAGTTTATATTGTGAAGTGTTCTAATGCTTCTCTCCTTGCTTGTTTTGCAGGAGGAACGTTGAAGCCTGAGCACGATGTCTGGAAGTGGTGAAGCACGATGAAGATGAGTTTCACATGAAGAAAGAAAAAGTTGCAAGAAATTGGCTAAGTGTTAACTCAAGTGACAAAGATGAAGATCCTCAAGTGGAAGAAGTCAAAGAACAAAGTCAAGAAAGAAGATCGAGAACAGTGTGAACGCGTCTACAAATGGAATCTTCTAGAAGGATGATGGTGGACATTATGGCGCATTTATTACCCCACACTCCTCTGTGGCGGTTTTTAGGGCAATATTATTTAGGGCTGAGGTGGCACGATTCTGGCCACTCTATTGATTGTAACCCTAGCCGTCTTTTGGGACTTGGCTAGCTATATAAAGGGGGAGTCCCCCTCATTTGTAATTCATTAGAAAGTAGACAGTAGAGAGGATCAGAGTAGAATTAGAGTAGAGGGACAACTTAGAAGTAGCTTAGAAGTAGATTGATAGTGTAGTTTGGAGAAGAAAGAAAGTTTTCCCTTTGAAAACTTTTGAGGAAATTGTTGTGTAACACATTTTATGATAATAGATCTTTTCATTGATGATGGAATTCGTCTTGTCATGAAATGCTAGCAAGGTTTCTTCTTCCTTTCGTATCCAAGTAGCTTAAATTCATGCATGTAGCTTACTTTGGTGTGTGGTGTTTTACTAAGATAGCTTCGCTTTATTCCATACCACTAGCGGCTTGTTGATGATAAGTTCGCCTTGTGTGGTCAACTGGACATTACCTTGAGTTTAACTTCAGTTGTGATTTATATGCTTATATGCGTCGTTGTGATGATGTATGCATGTTAAGTCATAATTTGAACATCTTTTGCTATTTCCCTTGAAGATTGCACCGATTTTGCTGAGGCTGTCCGACGGAGGCTAGGTGAAATCCGGTTGAAGTCTATTGAAGTGAAGCTCCACATATCCTGCATTTAGAATAGAACATAAACCTCTTAGGCCCTACACCCTTTTCAATTCAGTACTTTCTGGTTAGAATAGGAAACCCGCACTTCATAGATAAATCTTTCGAGCATTTGAATCCCTTTCTCCACTGCCGAACAATTCTGTAAGTCCCCTTGAAATACCAGCAAATCACATCGAGCCAAACTGAGCCTATTAGCATTAAAGGAACCTTGGAGTTGAACGCATGAACTTTCTTGCAATCTTAGCATGCGGAATACTTTGATCAAGAGAGAATAGGAAGCGTTGGCAACTTTGTCTAGCGTTGAGGTGCTGATCCACGAAAAAGAACACATCAACAAAGGACCCCATAATTTTGGCTTTGCTTTTCGGTCGTTTTGTTGTTGTCTCTCTTTTCTACTATCTGTCTTTTCGGGATTGAGCCCGTCACTGAGTTTAAACGTGAATTTGGCCAAGTCTGAAATTAGGGTTTTGAGCTTCCTTGCCAATTTGGGGTCAAATGAAGTGAGTAAATTCAAATATGAGCCTAACATTGTTGTCAGTGTGCTCCCAGCAGGTTCTCAGCTAAGTTTCATTGAATTCTAAGGTACTTACTATTTTAGTAAGTGTGCAATTACAGGCGATTCGTCAGCATTTTTGAGA
>VDFB02163473.1:0-11902 GCA_007258455.2 Sequoia sempervirens
CAAGGCAGTGAACTCTTTGAAAAAATTCCTCAAAGAAACAAGGTCTCATGACCTAATGGAATTCCATGACAATCAAATGCTTTTGATTGTCATGACATTCCTTCACCATGAGACCTCATTTCTTTGAGGAATTTTTTCAAAGAGTTCACTGCCTTGCCTATGCTAACACATTTTTCATACATGTCTATCAAATCATTTAGCCAAACACTTCATTTCCTTACTGCTATGGGTAAAAACCTAAAACAAGTGCCTTTGAACAAGCTATGGATGCTTAGAAAATATCCATCATAGCATAATAGTAAGCAATAGCATAGACAAGGGAATGAACAGTTTGAAAAAAATGCCTCAAATAAATGTGGTCTCATGGTGGTGGAATGCCATGACAAGAAAATTATTGTGGATTGTCATGGCATTCCATCACCATGAGACCACATTTCTTTGAGGCATTTTTTCAAACAGTTCATTGCCTTGTCTATGCTACTACATTTATCATACATATTTACCAAAGCATTTTATCAAATAGTTCACTTCCTTGTTGCTATGGCTAAAAACCTAAAATAGGTGCTTCCAAAAAAGCTATGGATGCTTGTGAAAAAAATCTATCAAAGCATACTAATAAGCATTAGCATAGAAAAGGCAGCAAACAGTTTGAAAAAAAGCCTCAAAGAAATGTGGTCTCAATGGTGATGGAATGCCACAATAATCCATAGCAATTTTCTTGTCATGGCATTCATCATGCCATTCCATCACCACGAGACCTCATTTCTTTGAGGCATTTTCCAAAGGATGCCGCGTATATGCTAACTACATTTTCATACATGTCTATCAAGCGTTTGTAAGCAGGTTCATTGCCTTCTTGCTATGGCTAAAAGCCTAAAGCAATTAACTCAAACAAGCTATGGATGCTTAGAAAAATATATCATAGCATAATAGTAAGCAATAGCATAGACAGAAATTAAGGCATTTGAAAAAATGCCTCAAAGAAATGTGGTCTCATGGTGGTGGAATACCATGATGGTGTAGGAGCACCCAAGCTCCTTGAGGAGCATTTGGAGAGTCAAGAGATGGCAGGGGTCTTGAAGGCCTATAAACCTTTCCAAAGCATCAATTATAGCATTTTGAAGCCTATAATGGCATTTGGCATGGATGAGTGTAATAGGAAGATCAAAAGTCCTAAGGGTCCTGATAAGGACCATAGGACCAAATTGACTTGTAAATGGAACAATGATGTTCTAGGAGTTTAAATAGGTATATGATGTTTTAATTAGGTTAAATAAGGTTAAAAGATGATATTTAATAGTTTTGGAAGCTTTATAGTTAATAGGAGTTAATAAATTGCAATGTTGGAAATTCAAATTTTTGAAATCCAACTTTGGGTGGAAAAGTGAGTTTTAGGAGTTTTAATCACAATAATGTAATAAAATCAATTCTAATCAGTTGGGATAGTTGTAGGATGAGTCTATAAGCCTGGAGAAAGCATTTGTATGGAGGTTTGGCTAATATTGCAAGTGTTGTACGAACTGCTACAGAAAATTAATAAAAACTTCAATCTTTTTGCATTTTCTTGATTTTTTTTATGAATCTTTGATTCCTTTTTGGTGTCATGCTCATTTGGATGGTTTAAGAACTTGTATTTACATGCATTTAACCTTTTGAATGACCTGAATAATGTTGGGAATTAGTTTCTTGTGTTATATTGCTGTCTGTCCTCAAAAAAGTACAGATTTTTCACTAGTTTTGAGAGTCTTCATGAATAAATGATCCATTTCATGGGAGAGTGTGACTGAAAACTTGTGAAATGGATCATATCTAACTTTTATTATATAGATCTAACAAGTTATTGTGCAGGAAAGAGTGATTATTGGGTGTACACCGAGTTTTAGCAAGGAAAAGGGCATGAAAATGGTGCCTAAAGTGTAGCAGCAAGAGATCTACCTTAATAAGGGGTATATTTCTGAGTTGAAGGTGTTTAGATATGTTGAGTTATTGGTGAAAAGTCCAAGAGAAGGTTCTGGAAGTGTTGGGAAAGCTAATTTTCAAGAGGCCCTAGTTTTGGAGCAATTTATTGAGGGTTTTGTGATTTAGGGTGTTGAGGGTGTCAAAGAAGACTAATACCTTGAAAATATTTGGTTTGGGAACATTTTAAAACATTGTTGAAATTTTCATAGTCATGGGATAAGTTTAGAGAGGGGTTGCTTTGAAAAAGTGGGCTAATTAGGCCTTAAATTTGAGGAAACAATGGATTTTGGTAGGTTTGATCCAGAACAAGTGCCATAAATTATTTGATATGTTGTGTATCATCATGAATAACATCTGAATCAGTCATTATATTGAGGAGTCCTTTGGGGAAGTTGAGTGAAAAGTCAAAAAACCATCGCTAGAAGCCTAGTTGGGCTAGAAGCCTAGTCAAGGTGCAAAAAGTGAGTTTTGTCTAAGATAGAGGTTTGGGGCTTTGAAACCATTCAAGACAAGTTTTTTTGAGTTCCTTGAGATCACTCCAAGGGTTTGGGTCCATTAGGAAAACATCTAAGTTATAAGTGTACTATTGAGGCTTGTCTCCATTATGGTGCCTAGAAGAGTGTTTGAGATTGCATCATTGTAATCCTTGAAAATTTGAGTTTTGACTAAAGTCCCATCCCCTCTGCATCACATGACAAGAAAATTATTGTGGATTTTCATGGCAGTCCATCACCATGAGACCACATTTCTTTGAGGCATTTTTTCAAACAGTTTGCTGCTCTATGCTAGTACATTTATCATACGTGTTTACCAAAGCATTCTATCAAACAATTCACTTCCTTGTTGCTATGGCTAAAATCCTAAAATAGGTGCTTCCAAAAAAGCTATGGATGGGTGAACCCACAATAATGGGTTACAATTATTTAAGCAAAGAGAAATTAGAAATGCACACAAAAAATTCAATTAGGTGGTTCAAATGAAAGGGGGCCTTCTAATGAAGGGGGTTAATTAGAAGCCCCCCCTTCTAATGAATGGGGGATTCAAATGAACCCCCTGTCGCTTCATGAGAATTCTTTAAAATTTTAAAATCAAAAGAAAGAAAGGCTTCATTTGAACCACTCTGCTCGAAGACCTAATTTTCTCCTCCAATTTTAGAGAACGCCCTTATTTCTCCCTCTAAAAGTTTAGAGATAGGTTCATTTTGGTCTTTTTCGCGGGCAAGTCATTTTCACATGAATTCTTTTTGGTGGGCGAGGTTGCTTTCAGAAGATTTCCAACAAACAGTGCAAGTCATTTCTGGCACTTTCACTATATGGGCATTTACGCAATGGACATGCATGGAGGTAAGACTCGCTGTGAGATTGTGAAATAGAACAAAATTCTGGTGCTTTTACACAATATACATGTGGTGATTCATGTGTGTGATAGAAAATTTGTGGCGCTTTCATTTCTAGCTACAGTTTATCAATGAGTTTTCACATTTAGATTAATCTTTGTTGAAAGTTACTTGTATAGTTTGTATTTTATTTTTGTAGAGTTGTAGACCACTTAATCTGGGAAAAATAGAAAACCCTCCTTGGAGTAAGCTGTTCCTCAGTAGTTGATGCCTATTCCTCATTGTTGATGGCTATTCCTTAGGCGTTGTTGTAAATTGTTCCTTTATGTGCTTGTTACACATAATTTCTTGTTGATGATAGATTGGAGAAAACCCCACTTGCTAGTGTTTCTCTTACTAGGTCTCGTGATTACAACTATGTCTATCCATTCATGAGTTGAAATGTTTTTCTTTGATCTTAATTAATTGTCACTGTTCCAAGCTCTATTTCCCAATGACTCTCAATGTACATAGAACTCATTATAAGTAGCTCTAAGCTAAGTATTTGACTCAAATGTCTCCATGTGGTGTCTAGCAGTCTAATTTGGCCTATATGATGCTCACATTATACCCTCAAGATATAGGGATGAGACCATCTCTACTATGACTCAGCTAATAAGGTGAAGAAACTCTCACGTCCATGGTGTAAAACCAAGAAAAAAGAGAAATCAATATCACATAAAAAAAACAAATAAAAAATGAACTTTATCTATATCTATTATATTCCAAATAAATGATACAAAACATAAACATAAAATCACTTAGGTCTTTGGCCTACCAGTTTTTTCTCATAGTCCATTTGCAATGCTAGGACTAGTGTGTGCTATAAGTGTGGGTCCTATAGGAGTACATGTATTGCTAGACTCACCTCACTCCATCTATCTAGGAGGTACAACTATTGGATAGCATACTCTCTATTATACCCTTGGCTTGTCCTCCTCCATTTTATACTCCACATCCAAACCTTAAGCATGAAGATCCCCTTTAGGGGCATCCTTGAAAGGAATGATTGTTGGATAAAAACTTCACTAGTCGGTGTACCCGTATAAAACATTGACATCATCCACATCCAAAAATAGATGATCATTCTCTCCTTTACTACTTAAGTCACTCAAAATGACCTTAGTGATTGTTGGATGAGAGAGGTGTCTAGCTCTAATGTTAATGTGATGTGAATGCACATAAGTGGTATTATCGATGGCACTTTCCATACTAGTCCAAACTACCTCATCAATCACATGTACTTAAATTACATGATGATATAGTCATAGTGACCAATAAGTAGGTGATCTTGTTGGATACAAGCCATCTATCTACCAAAATCATCCCATGCTCTCATTCCTCTATATGGCTACTATATAATCTCTATGTTGTACAAGTGATCAAAAGATTATCTCCAAAATAGTAAATCTTAGAAACTCTAATATCAAATTAGTGGGTATTATTGTGGTCATGGTGCATCCGAATAAATTTTCCTTGGGTAATTGATATATCTTATACACATGATGTTCTTGAATTCTCATACCTAAAGTAATGTGGAGTTCATGAGTATTTTCCCCTCATGATGCGCAAATCTGCCAAGGTCTTAGTAAAGGTGAGCAAGCATACTCTGCTCCAATACAAAAATAGTATTTCACTCCTCCATGGCCTTGATTATGTGCATGAGGCCCACATGCAAATGCATGCCTTGACCATCAATAGTCATTATCATGGATACTATAGTGATCAATATCCTCCTAGTTAGGGGAATAGGTATTGACCCTTGCTCAAGTCACCACATAAGAAATGATCAATATTGTAACTCATGATGAATCATGCAAGTGTATATCACTATCCCTCCTATATAGTGACTAATTGTCTCTCATCCTCAATAGTAATGCAATAACCATGGACTAGGAATCTAAGAATGTGTTATACATCCACATGAATAATAGTCATCTCCCCTATTAGGAGATGAAAGGTGGCTGTATCCAAATTCCATTGATCCATCAATGCCAAGAGCATCATGTGGTGCAATCACATCTCTAAGAGTATGAATACCAAATAAAGGACTAATCATCTATAAAAAACCTACTCCTTCCTTGATAGAGTCTCCAATCAACTCATGAGTAGTGTAAAAATAAATCCTCTACCATTCTCTCGCATAGTTGGAAGTGGCTAAAAGTAATCAAAATAATTATATATCATTCTATTGCTAACACCCTAGCTTTATAAAATTTCCAAAAACTTAGAATTAAGTATGTTTTCCTAAAGGCTAGTATGCCCTTGAACACTAGCACCCTTTGTGGATGATCATGCATCCCTTAGAAGTTAGCAAACAAGGAGGATGTCTACATGAATATCAGACTCATGTTCAACATTTGAATGCTAGTGTGCTCATCAGATTCCAATATGCATCATAGGGTTTACAAGGGCCAAAATATTAAAAATTTCAAAAATCAATAGAAAATTTACCTACCTCTTATTTCACCATACTGTTCTCGGCTCCCTCTTGGAGCTCACCTAGTCTTGGTCATGAAAAATCTTGTTAGTGAGGAATTTTAACTACAAGATCACTCTAAAATCTATGAAAACATGAGACACATATTCACCTTCTCTCTTCTCAAAATTTATTTTAGATCTTATTTTTCATAACATTTTTCCTTGCATGATAGTTTCTTTTAATTTAAAAAATTAACGCATTTCAATTTTGAAAGATATTTTTGAATGCTAACAATAAACCTTGTAGTATTTAATATTGAATACTATGGAACTTCACTAAACTCAAATCTAGATGTTGAACATGGGTATGTGCAAGATCATCATGGAAAAAATAGGCCCTTAAGTGGCAAAAAATTTAGAAAAATCAGAGTTAGGCAACTTAACATAAAAATTTGAATAAGTTATCTATATTATTTCAAAAATATGTAGGAATAGAATCTATAGCAAATTGAATGTAGTTTCTAAACTACTAGGTTTGTTTTAAAAAAATAAAATCTATTTGGTGAAAATTTGAAATTTCAATGCAGTGGTACTTAAATTTTAGGAAAAAAAGAAGAAGTGGGTGTCTGTCTGACCACCCTAACCACAATAAAATGATAATATTTTTTTATAAGATTTTAGATATAAGTATAGGAATCATGCCCGATGTGATGCATATTTTTTTTATAATTTTTTTCCAAGTAAATAATTAATTATCAATTTTTTATTACAACTTTTTAAAAAATATAAAAACTCATATGTCTGACCACCTTAACTTGGTCAAAACTTCATGAAATCCATTTTTTTCTTTTTTTAATCCTATAGTATGTGAAGCTTAGAATGTAATGCATGTTTTGGATTCAAAAAATGTGATACCGTTTGAAAGTTATAAATGTTTTTCAATCAACCTATCAATCAGGACTTTAATCGTAATTTGAATAGAAGATGAATAATAATTACTTAATAAATTCAAAGTAAAACATAATTTATATCAATGGAAAGCTGAGAATCTCTTTTAAAAACCCTTTTCATTTCATCAATTTTGGGTAAAAAAATAGTCATCAACCACATACCCATCATATTGCCACTTTTTGGCCCATCATGATCCTGCACATACCCACATAGGTTTTCATTGATGTCAATGGTGTGATTTCTAAGGGGTAATGCTATATGAACAGTCAATTTTATAGTACTTGAATTATCATTATTGATTGGTGGAAAAATGGATACATTGAGATATCACTCTTTCTCCACTAATCATTCAAAGATGTCATATGAATCCCAATTGGATTGACTAACAACCTCACAATGTGAGTCAATTCACAATGAGGAGGACCTAGTAGGGGGTTCTTTCAACTCTTAGGGAGATTGTTGTATTCAATTGTAGTTACCATTTTGTGTATGGATTAGTCTCTTAAACTTGATAGTTAAGGAGAATGATAGGGTTAACAAGTCATATTTACCTTAGTTTTGTTTTATTGAATGAAGGATTCATTATCATTCTGGCAGAGTTATTTATTAGTATTGTTAAAGAGATATATATTCTAATTTTTTGGAATCAGTGATTTCAAAATGAGAAAAATCTATATTTCAAAATTCATGATGTACACTCTTGTTTACTTTCACAGTCTCACTCTCTATGCAATTAAATCTTAAGATGGTTTTAAATGTAAAAATCATCAGTTATTTGTCTTCCTTTTTTTGAATTTTACTGCATTTTTGGGTTCCTGATATTTTCTAGGTTTTTCTCTAATAATATCTCGGGAATTGAAAATATCCTTATCTTTTGGTATGCAGAGAAATTCTTGAGAAAGTTTGTATCTATGTGAGTCTAAACATCACAATTCTAAATTAGTAGTTTTTGCTAATTATTATTTATTGGTAATAATTGATAGTTGATTCAATTCCTTTTATGTTCTCTTTCCCTAGGTGACCCTTCTTTGGCATATTGGTTCTATTTGAAAAGTTAATCATTTGCAATTTACATTTCATCATGTTGATGATGGATCAAGAGTGTGATTTAAAATTTTGATGCAAAATCACCTATACATTTTTTCCAAAAGATTTTTTTATATATTATTAGATTATGAAAATCTTATGTTTACAATCTCATTTTTTTAATATCAATGTTTTTACTGGTTGATGTTATTGAGCTTGTTAAATGGTCGAAAGGTGTATATTGTCCACCTTTGTTTCTACCAGATAATGTATGTGTTTAAGCTTTGCCAAATTAAGAAGAAAAACTTTCCAACTGTGAAAAAACATAGCTAGAAGGTTTGCATCATGATATTACAAGTATTTCTAGCAAACTCTATAGAAATAGAGCGTCCCCTATTTTCTATCATACTAAACATATTACTATCATTAGATGTTATCATGTTAAAACTGCCAATTGGTCTAGCATAATTGATATCATTATCAACATCATCCTACCACATTTCAAGCATAATGTAATTAGTAGAGATGAAACAATACAACTATAAAAATGCCATACATGGTGCTCACTTAAACCAACATATTCCCATGTGATTGTTTTGTGCAAGCTAAGACCAATGGGCCCTTACCCATAGACAACCTACAAATACTTGAATAAATCATTAAAGAATATAAACAAGATTCAACACCACTATGGTGATGTACTGAAACAAATCTAGAAAATACATCTTTACTAATTTATCAAAGATAAATCATTATATGATAAGAATGAGCACATCATATAGTACTCATATCTGATTTGTTCTATTTCCTTCTGAGATGAATCATAGTTTCTATATTAGAGAAGTGTTAGCATGGTAGATTCCTCCAACCCATCTCATACCATGTGCTCAGTTAACTAGAAATTAGTATGCATGTATGTAATACTCTAGCTACAGTTAATTGAGAGCGCAGTCTAGTGGTGTGAAAGTTATTGCAATTGAACATGTTAGAGTGGGAATTGCCTATAATCTTATTGCCATGAAGTTGCTTGTAGCCACATATGTGTGATACCAAGTTGGGTTTAACAAGGGAGTTTGGCTACCCAGGAATCTTGGTGAATGACATGATACTGAATGTGTTGGAGGCATGAGATAAGGGAACAAAGTTCTATTATGTTGTACTTCTAATTTTTCATATGCTGGAGTACTATGAGATTCCAATTAGTGAGCAATATGAATGTGGTAATACATGCAAACACATTATTTTCTTTGATTTCAACGTTGTACTCTACCTCTCCACTTGACATTGCCAACCATGGGAAGATGATGGAAAAATGGAAGAAGGCCCTTGTGTTGCAATGTGCTTGATATTACTATAGTTTACTAGAGCTTTTGATAGAGTTCCCTCATGTTACTTTTAAGTTTATTGGCAGCTCTGCTATGCCAACTACCTTGATGGAGGATGGAATTGCTAGCTCTCACAATTTCCTATTTTCCTAGATGAGTCGTATTGGGGTATAATGACTCTAAATGGATGGCACCCTAGTTGATGCAACTATATTGTTGATCTACCCTATGTCAACCAATGGCCATGCACATAAAAATTTGGAGACATTCTTATTGCATACACATGAAAATTGGAGTCATTTGCATTGGGGCAAAGCACCTATAAAACTCCACAAATGTATTTGACGAAGTAGAGAATGAATGAATGAAAATACAAAGGTTCTATCAAATTGTGATCTATACATGCCTTAGTTTAATTAATTTTTGTCATTATGTGTTAACCATAGTAACAAGACTTGGACTTGGCGCAAACTCAGCAAGGGTGACTTGACTTGGGACTTTTCTGCTGATTATTGTTGTACTTAGCTCTTGTAACACATTTTTAATCAATTTTAGTTGCCTTTAAGTCATCATTGAAGAATTTGAAGAATTTCTTAACTAGATTTCCAAGTTATGTGATCGGGTTTTTTATTTGTTCTATGCTTTTATTGTTTTTCCTTACTATTTGTTCTATTCTAGGGTTCAATCTTTCACTTTATAGAAGAGAAGTTCATTCATATTGATTGTACCTGATTGGTTATAGTGGAGTTTGGAGAGTATTTAATCATCCAAGTTTTCCCCCTTTTGGGTTTCTCTAGTCCAAATCTTGTGTTTTGTTTCTATTTATCTACTTACTTTTGCTTTGGTTTTGGTACTGTATTTTTCTTTTGCATTCAATTGAAAGATGTTTGGAGTAGCTAGAATTAGAAATCCATAATTGGTGAGCTATTTAAGAATATCTAGAGCAGTTTATGGGTCAGATTTGCATCAAAGTAGATTTCTTACTATTAGGTTTACAATTTATCCCAACTAAGACAGATTGGGGCTTGATGACTTTCTAATAGTGTTCATAATATCTGTAACTTTATTTTTAGATTTCTTGTGGATAATCTAAATAATGCTAATTTAAGAAATTTATGACTTTTCCTTCTATTTAGAAAGTCAAATTTTCTTGAGGTTTGGGTATAAATAAGGAATTGCATGAAATTAGTTATAGAAAGAAGATCATTATAAAATGTACCTATTGGTCTTCACCTCCATTTGGTTGGACTAAAGTAAAATTTGATTGTGATTTGTTCACTTAAATTTAAACACTAGGAAGTAATGTATTTTTTTGGACAAATCAAGGACTGATATGGCAACTCAAGAACCACCACTTGTGGGTATATTTTCCTATACAGACGAGGAGATCCATAAATTGGATCGTATTCTAGCTGATCCCACCACCACAAGGGTTTACAAGGATACATGTGTGTCAATTCTAAATAGCTTAAAGAAGATTATATGAAATTTCACACCACAAATGCTTATTCTGCTGACACTATAGCAGCTATTCTTGCCGAGATGCAGCACAAGATTAGTGGTGAGGTTTCTCTTGTAGTTGTTCAGCTGCAAGTCCCAAAAGATACCCTCAAAGAAAAATGTTTTCCATATTACGTTGGTAAATCTAAGGTTAAGGGATATCAGGTGACTCGATGTGTTGATCCTCAGATGGCCCCTTTGATATACCCATGCTTTCTTGCAGCATTTGGTCGTTATCCAAATAATGACCAAATTCCTTTATACTTTGCACAACAGTTGTATGCTGAGGTTCATTTGGGCCTCAACATCAACTACTTGGACCTACCACAATATTATGGTCAGGGGCGTGGTAGGGTTGCTGACAGGGAGGCTTTTCGTCAACCAAATCGACAACCTCAATTTTGTCAGAATTTGGTTGGGGAGAGATTGCCTGCTATCTCCCCAACCCTAGCACCTATTGCAGAGCAGGTTGTCATTTCTTCCCAAAGGGAAGCAATTGACGGTGTTGGTGATATAGCTGCTACTACATCTACGATATCTACTATCGTGTGGGGAGATATTTGATGAGTCATTCTGCATGATCTAGACCGTTGGATCATGGTATTGATCCTTATGCTATGGCGGTGTCCTTTCACCCTCAGACATAGATGGTCTCAAAGGAGAGCAAATGCTTCAGAGTACGGCTCATTGTTTGTCAGATGACCTATTAGAGGCATACGGTTTCATTTTGGCAGAGCTTGGGATCCTGATAAATGAGGTCAGAGGACATGTGAGTAGAGCTCGTTCACATCTAGGATCCAGCTAGGCTACAGGTCCTTCACATCATTCTCATCACTTTGACAACACTACACATTTTTTAGATCCACCTACAGATCATTCAGTTGTTGGAGATGAGGGTGCACCTATTGGTCCTTCTATGAGTGTTCGACATCATGCATCCCAAGGCTTAGATTTAGTTGAAGATCAGTTGCAGATGTGATCGTCAAGTTTTGTAGATATGTTGGTACATGGAGAAATGTCATTGATTCCATCTCACCAAGTTAGTCCACTACACTCATCAATATTGGAGCTAGCCAAGGAGACCTGTGATAAAGCCGAGTTGACAGATAGGGTCATTGTAGTAGATCCAACACCACCTGATATAGAGGTATGTATGTGTGTACACACATGCACAATTTAAACTTGTTTAAACTTTAATATTACTTGTTTTACTTAAATGGTAGATAGTCCTAATGTACACATTTATGTTATATATATATTGTAGAGGGAGTTATCTCATGTTACACCGAGTCTGACGACAGATCGTGTATGTAGGAATAATTTGGTTGATGTGACTAATGTTAGT
>VDFB02163474.1:0-34630 GCA_007258455.2 Sequoia sempervirens
CCCCATCAGAGGATAATTTTACCTCTTTGTAGCCATGCTCTATGCCTACCATACTTATGGGTGATGACACTCTTGTTGAAGTGCATGGGAGAGGGTCTATTGATGTGGGTGAAGGGACATTTGAGGATGTTCTTTGTGTTCCATATTTTTCAACTAATCTCCTAGATCTATTTATCATATCACTCACACTAGTTCTGGCAAGTGAGTTGAGTTCACTCCAGATAAAATGGTAATAAGTGAAATACATAATGGGTCTACAGTTGCTTTGGGAAAAGCAGATCATCAGTCTAGACTATATCAATTTTCTCACTTTGTTCCTGACTCTCCTTCGATAGTCTTACTCACTCATGCAGATGAGGTGAGTTTTTTGTGGCATCAATGGTTTGGCCACTTGAACTATCACTACTTGCAACAACTTAGTCAACATGACATGGTTTCAGGGTTGCCTTCTATTCAATTTTCTGATGGAGTTTTCCAGGGATGCATTCTTTGTAAGCATCCTGAGGAGAAATATGATAAAGGAAAATCATAGAGAGCTATAGATCTATTTGAGTTGGTTCACAATGATTTGGTAGAACCATTTCCAAAACCATCTTTCAGCAGGTCTAGATATGTCTTGACATTTATTGATGACTTTTCTAGATACACTTGGGTATATTTTCTCAAATAGAAGTCTAAGGTCTTTGATCATTTTCTAGATTTCAAAGCTTTTGCAGATAAACAATCTAGAAAGTTCATCAAGATTCTACATACAAATAATGGGGGAGAATATATTAAAAATTAGATTGAATAGTTTTGTGCTTTTGAAGGAATCAACATGCAACACATAGTTCCATACAGTCCTCAACAAAATGGTGTCGTAGAACACAAGAACATGTCCTTGAAGGAGATGGCCAATTGTATGATTCACTCCAAATCTTTGGCACCTCACTACTAGGAAGAGGCCATCAACTGTGCATGTTACATCCAAAACCAAGTTCCTCACAAAGTTGTGAAGGGGGTAACTCCTTTTCAAGCTTTCACTAGTCAAAAATCCATGGTTAAGCACTTTCAAGTGTTTGGTTCTCTTTCATGGGCCCATATTCTAGCAAAGAAACGTAAGGCTATGGATCCGTAGAGCAAGCCTAGCATATTTGTTGGGTATCTAGATGATGTCAAAGGTTATATGCTTCTCCATCCCACCACTCATGAGTTGTTCATTTAGAGGAGTGTTCATTTTGAGGACATCTCTTCTAGTTCTTCTCCTACCACTTCTCCATCTACCATCACATTAGATATTTTGCATCAAGATGATAGTTCTTCAGAGGATTTTAATCCTCCTAATATTGATGAGGAGTCTTCCTCCTCCGCTTCATATGGTGAAATTGATGATGAGGATTCACATTCCTCTTCTAGTCATTATTTAGAGGTTGATGATTCTCCTCTAGATTCTCTAGCCTTGGTACCTATTTGGGCAAGACATACATTGAAGTCAGAAGGTGATTGGGTTGGTGATCCATCAGAAATAAGAAGAACACAGTCACAATTTTAGCAGGCTCCACATCTCTTCATTGCTTTAGCTTCTAATCCACAGTCTTTTTAAGAAGCTTCTAGTATTCCTGAGTGGGATGCTGCAATGCAAGAAGAGTTCAATTCCTTAGAGAGGAATCACACATGGAATTTAGTCCCTCTTCCTAAGGGAAGACAAATTTTTCAATGCAAGTGGATTTATCGAACAAATTTGTAGCAGATGGGTTGGTTGATAAGCATAAGGCTAAGTTGGTAGCAAAAGAATTCTCCTAGGTTCCCAGGATTGACTACTCTAAAATTTTTGCACTAGTTGCTAAGATGAATTACATTTGACTTGTCCTTTCTATAGATGTAGCACATCACTGGGAAGTTCATCAGATGGATATGAAGAGTGCCTTTCTTTATGGTGACCTTCAGGAAGAAATCTACATGGAGTAGCCACAAAAGTTTGTGTAGGATCCTTCACTTGTGTGCAGACTTCGAAAGTCTCTCTATGGCCTCAAACAGGCTCCTCGAGTTTGGTAAGCCAGGATGGACTCCTTCCTTCTGACAGTTGGGTTCAAATGATTCCATTCTGATCCAAATGTTTACATTCTGCAGTAGGATGACACTCTCACTTTCTTGGTTCTCTATGTTGATGACCTATTGATCACAGGGAGTCACTCGTCCACCATCAAGGTAGTGAAAAATTCTCTACATGATAGATTTTTGATGTATGACTTGGGTATTTTGTATTACTTCTTGGGGATTGAGATCACTCAATCATCTTTAGACATCTTTCTTGGAAAACCCAAGTATGCACTTGATATGCTCTCCATATTTCGAATGGATGACTATAAGCCTACACTGAATCCATTTATGTTAGGGGTCAAACTTGAGGCTAAGTGTTCTTCACCCTTGTTTGATGGCACTTTGTACCAAAAACTTGTTGGGAGTCTCATCTACTTGATTCATATGAGACCTGACATTTCATTTGTTGTGGGAATGGTCTCTTAATTCATGTAGTTGCCACATGAGTTGCATTGGAAATCAACTAAGCAGATCCTTCACTACCTTTAGGGTACTCACAATTATGGCATTCAGTATGTAGTGGGCATAGATATTGACTTAGTGGGACAAAAATTCAGATTGGGCAGGCAATTATCAAGATCATAAGTCTACTTTAGGGTATTGCTTCTCACTTGGTTCTATTGAAAGGCACAAGACAACTGAGAGGGAGGGGTGAATCAGTTGTCACCAAAATCATTCTCAGATCTCAAACACTTATCAACTTCACAACTAATTTAATTCTATTATTAAGTATGAACATGAAATGTAGATAAAAGAGAGCAATATCAATAGAAGAAACACCAAATTTACGTGGAAAACTTGATAAGGGAAAAACTGTGGTGAGGATTAACTCACAATATATTGTAGTTCCAAAACTGAATACAAAAAGGCTCACTACCAGAGGGCTCATTGCCCAAGATAGGAATCATTGTCTAGATATAGAAGCTCATTGGTTACAAAGAGGACTCATTGTCCAAACAAGGAGGCTCACTATCTACAAAAATATTACAATATAAAAGTGGCTTCACAGCCATAATGAACTGATAAAAGTACACCTAAAAGTGCATATTCAGTTCGGGTAATGCTCAATAAACAAAATCGACACACTTCATCTTCGCATCTTGCACCTAATAATTCATTTACTTCATCCTATCCACACACACTCTCACACACCTCGATCTCAAAACTATCCAACATATATATCTAATTCATCTGCAAGCATCAATTAGGTCAGCCTAATTAAATGCAACCAAAAAGACTAACTTTTGGCTCCAAGTTAGTACAAAAATTCTTCCAAAAACAATCCAAGTGTGTAGCATGCTATAATATTTTGGCATGGACCAAATATAGGTCACACATATATCCACAACACAAATTAATCCATTACAATATCAACTATACATTAGGTCGGCTAGGGATAGACCTAATAACAAAATGCAATCAATAGAATAATGCCAACTCGCCATACAAGCACATGAGCACACAAGATTTTGAACTTACAAGCTTCTAACATCCATAAAATATTTCCAAAAATGACAAGCAGAAACAATCAAGTGTGGAGGATTGTGGACCAAAATTCCAACACTAGTCTATGTTTCAACCAGTCAACACTATTCCAATCAACATTGTGATACTCATAACTTCTGATATAAAGATAAGAACCATATGCATCAGGAACATAGATGTAGATATGTGTAGTGAACACCATATATCTAGACCATGGGGATAAATCTTATTTGTACTGTATAAGCGGACCAAATACCAGAGGATGTAAACTGGTTCTTCATACCAGTTCAGAGTACCGAATCAAACTAACAAATCAAACAACATGGTGACATCAATGACAACACAAAGTCTGCACAACTAGATGTTCTTCATTCTTCCAATAGGTTATGGTCTAGTTTGTTGGTCAAGAAATAAGCAATCTGCAATTTCTCTTTCATCTATAGAGGTTGAGTATCGAGGGGCAGTTAATGCCACCACTGAGGCTATTTGGCTTCAGAATATTATCACTGTGTTTGGCATTCCATTTAGAAATCCTACAATCATCTTTAGTGATAACCAGAGTGCAATACAAATCTTAAGGAATCTAGTTTATCATCAGAGGACGAAACACATTGAGATTCATATGCACTACATTTAGGAGCTGATTCAGGAAGACATCATTGATCTTAAGTATTGTTCTACATCAGAGAAAACTATGGACATCTTCACCAAACCCTTCACAAAAAGCAAGTTCCTTCATTTGTGAGCTTTCCTTGGGGTGCGATAGGTGTCTACTTCAAGAGGGGCTTCTTAGTCCTTCATTCTTCTCTCTCTATTTAGGGGGGGCTATTCCTCTTCTGGGGGATTCCTCTAATGGGGGGGATCTCTATGTACATGGGTACCTAACATGGATTCATTTTTTGGGACCCATCTTTTCACCCACCTAAGCTACGCTTAAGGGGGGTGTTAGTGTAGGTTTTTTATTTTCCTTATGTTAGGGGTATTTCTTTTTCCTACACATTATTATTTAAGCTTGCTTAGGTTTATAGATGTGGTAATATGAGGACATGTGGAAAAATACAATAGCGACATGTGTCACTCTCTCCCACACATGGGTAGTTGAGTTACACACTTTCTTTTGGCTTGTTGTGCCATCTCTCATAACCACTATTTTGTATTTACCTAAGTAGTTTATGGGGTAATTGGGTTTCTCACCCTCTTTTGGCTTTATATGCCACCTCTCTCTCATCTTCACTTGAGGAGGTTATGCCACATGTCTTGGCATTTACCAAGTAGGTAAAACCTCCCACCCTTTATGGGTAGTAGGAGTTAATGCACCTCTTGGATGTACATGCCCCTATTTTTCTATATATTGAGCACTCTCCTCTCACCTCCATTAGTTCAGTGATTTTTCAGTGGGAGTCATAAGAGTATTCTCCAAATTCTCTTGCTTTGTCTCTATTGTTCTCTCATTTCAGATTTTCTCTTCATTCTTCTATTTTGATCTTTGATCATTTGCTGATTGGAGTTTCATGTGATCTATGAACAACATCGAATCCTTACTCGATTCTCACTTCTCGAAGAATCTAACATACTTTTGCACCATTTTAGCCTTGAATGTGCCAATTTTGACCCCTAAGTGTCCTAAGTAGGGCTTTTTTTTTCAAATTTTCATAACTTTCACAAATAGAGGTGAAATTTCTCAAATGAAATATTTCCAAAAAGATGGTGGTCCCAATTTTCCATTGGTGCATGTTATTTCCAAAGATTTTGCAATTTTGTGTCATTTTTTTCCAAGTTGAAGCCTTTTTTTTTTCCCTCCAAGCTCGTATCTTTTTGATTTGGATTCCATTTTTCCCATTTCTTGTGGCAAAAAGAAGGTATTTAGGAGCACTATAGTTCTATTCATGCACTTTTTGCATATTTATTTCCAAAATTTTAGAATTTCAATTTGAAGTTGATTTGGTAGTTTTAGATACATTGTTGTAAATTTGTAAAAAAGTGTCATTTTTTTTGGGATAAAGGGGTTATTTGCTTGTATTAGGAGGGTTAATTGTTCTTCTTCTCTTGTAATATCTGATTCCATCATGGATTTTCTAAAGATTTTACTTCTAATCCCATATAACTATCATGAATGGAAATCACAAATGGGGATTTTATTGTTAAAATTGAAGTTGCAAAGAATCACATTTGGCCATGATCTAGAACCCATAGGAGTTGAAAAAAAAAGAAAATGGTTTGATAGTAGGAATGAAGCAATTGGTACTCTTCTTTTGTCCATTTCTCTAGATCTTAGATATCATGTTGCATCTTGTACACATCCTAATCAAGTTTGGACTACTTTAGAGGGTCTCTTTGGTAAGCTAGATAAAATGAATAATTTTGGAGAAAGAACTAATGGGTCTAAATCCTTTAGATTTGATAATATCCAAGACTACCTCTCTAAGCTCAATTCTATAAGATTATAATTATTTAATTATGGGGTCACTAAAAAAGATGAACAATTGATTCTATATATTCTTGCTAAGCTTGGTCTTGATTATTCAGTATTTGTTTCTACATTTTATTCTATAATGGATGCCTTTGGCAATGCATACAAAATGCCTTCTCTTGATGAATTTTCAGCTCAACTCACAAGGGAACAGGAAAATTTGGTACACATGGGAACATTAAAGTCTTCCCAAACTCATGCTCTTCTTGCAAAAGATTCAAAGGCTTCAAGTGACAAAGGTAAGAAGTAGAATAAGGACCCCAATTCTAATGATCAAGGTAAATATTATCCTTCACATAGCAATCTTGAGTCCACTCCCTCTTCTAAAGAGGAATTATCTAAAAATAAGAAGTCTGAATGTGCATATTGTCAAAGGCTATGACATGGTGAGCATAGATGTTACCATAAGAAGATTGATGAAATCACACAATTTCAAAATAAAAACATATAGCTTCCCTCATCAGTTTCTTCTTATTATTCTTATTCTTCTTATTCTTCTTATTCTTATTATTCTTTCACATCTCAATTGACAACATCATCATCATCATAGTTAGAGAATATATGATCTACACCTAGTTTGAACAAAATTAAAGGAAAAGAACTCTTGGCCTCTACAGGTCCTGAATCTAATAGATGGCTTCTTGATTCAGGGGCACCTCATCAAATTGAATCATCTATGGAATTTTTCTCTTCTCTTGAGCCTTGTAATTCACCACATATTTTGATGGGTAATAACACATATATGAACGTAAGTGGGAAGGGTTCTATTAACATGGGAGAGGTAATTTTTAATTATTTACCTTGTGTTCCTTCTTTGTGGACTCTAATATACTTTCTATTTATAAAATTACCCATGGTGGTCAAGGTAAAATAGTTGAGTTAAAACTCTTGATAGACTGTACATAAGGGACTTGGAGACTAGGTATATTATTGTTATCAGAGTGGTTGATCATTCATCTCATTTGTATTCCTTTTCACATTTTTCTTCAGAAGAAGATAATGTTCCTTTGACTGCATATCACAATCCTTCATTGAGTTTGAATCCTATTTGTGAGAAGTTTGGTCATCTAAACCTTGGTATTCTAGATACTAGTGCTAATCTTCCTACTCGTCCACCTCCTACTTGTTCAGACATCAATGCTTCTATTCAAGAGGATGCTCATAGTTTTTCATATCTTTCTTTGTGGGATGAATAATTGATATTGAAACCTAGAAAAATATGTAGAGTGGAGGAGGGTTCTAATATTTTTGGAACATAAAACAAGGGTTTAAGACCTTTCCACCTATTTTCCCTCAAGTTTCACTCAAGGAAACCTTAGAGATCTCAATCTAGGGATGTAATGAGGGGAAGAGATCTATAATAAGGTGTCCTAGGATGTGATTAAAGAATAAAAAGGGGTTCACCACCAAGAAAGGGCTTGGAAAGACAAAAAAGTGTAAATGATATGCAAACTTAAGTAAATGACCTAGAAATGATCTCAAATCAAAACGGTAAATTGGAGATCAAACATAGATGCACCTCAAAACTGAAGAGGCTTAAGTTGAGGTCTGGAATGCTGGAAATACTGATTTGTGAAGTAAACTGGGACTCATACGCCAGTAGGGGCAATTTATTCCCATTTTAGGGTTTTAGGCTGAAACCAGAATCTAGAACTGCTGAATTAAGATCTATAGAAAAAGTTTGAAAATAGGTATACTGGGAATCATACGCCACAAGTGGTGATTTAGTCTTAATATCAGGGTTGCTCCAAAATTTTGATATCCTTTAGTACTTTCCTGTAGCTTCCCTCCTTCCAAATCTTTGATTTTGAAACATTGAATTCTTCCCTATAGATGACTATCTGTGATCTTGCAATGTATATGACAACTTGACAACTATTCTCTAATATTTATCTTCAGTCGATCTCTAACCTAAATCAAACCCTTGAACAAAAGGCTGAAAACTTGTATGTAATGGCTAGCATGAATGTGGATCTTGACTCTTGCTTGTATGTTATGGATCTTTACTTGAGTGCTTGCTTGAATCATGAGATACCTACATCACAAATGTTAGCTTGAAAACAAACATGATGCATGATGGCTTTGACATGATGCTTGATTCTTGAATATAGCTCCAATTTTTTTGATAAACACTCTTGAATGCTCTTCTAAACTCCTGTGTAAGTGATCTTGATTGCTTATGAATTTCTAGGATGAAATCATGTGAAATAACCTTGTATTTATACTTATTTATGCTAAATTTCCTAAAATTACAACACTACAAGCCGACATCAGATCTAGGAGAATAAAATCCTGCCAAGAATTGAATTTAAAATTAGGTCCAAGCCAAGCGGGATTCATATGCCAATTGTGGCGTATAATTCTTAGTAGGCTAAGCTTGGGACACAATTTTCAAGAAATGTTATGTTTTATGCTAAATTCACATTTGGGGACCCGAAACTTAGGTGGGACCCATACACCCAAGGTGGTCTATGATTCCCAAATCACTAAATCTAGGCCATACAAATTAAAATCATTAAGTTTTGATTGGTCATTATATATGTATCAAGATTATCCTTGGAAAGATGCATTAATTAAGGCTTGTGGATGCAAAATATGACCAAATAAGGCATGAGGAAGCCCAATTTTAACAAGGAGGGCCCAAACAAGTGTGAAAATGTAAGGGACTACAATTTTTTACACTACAAATAGGTATTTCTTGTTGGAAGCCTTGCAACATGAGCATGAAGTATGAATGGTTTGTGTTGGTTGTTCCTATGTTGTCATTGATGTCAACATTGTGATAACTATATGGGAAGACTGCTTGGTTTACCGGAAGCTATTCTTTGCTAGTAATACCCTTTTGTGATGGATCGATGTGTTGGTCTTTGCGTCTGGAATTCACAACAAGGTCTGATATGACTCTAATCTCTTAACCATGTTTTCTTGGATCATTTAGACAACTATATCCTAGATCTTGAGACATCTTTTGTTGTGAGCAAAAAGTTATCTCTAACAAAGTCTAACTTTGTATTTTACTGTTGTTCTGTGTATGGCATACTATGTGGGAGACTATGTATTCTATTAAGGTGAATATACTTATGTTGTGGTTTTGATTGATAGACTCTTTGTTGGTGGTATGATGGGAAATTAATGTGCTCTTAGATCCAGAAGGTGTTTGCTTTGAGAATTATTTGTTAGTTTGGAGAATTGTGTTTTTGTCTTGGCCGACTCAATGTATACAATATATGATGAAGACTAGTTATGCTTTATGGATGTTATCCGACTTGGTATAATGATTAAATCATATATGGAGTTGACCTAATTGATGATCAAGATATTATTGTGTATATATAATATGTTTTAAGGAATAAAGGAAAGAGAGGAATGAGAAAGAGTAAGAAGAAGTGAGAAGTGTGTGTGCGAAGGAGAAGAAAAGTGTTAGAGCCTAAATGATTTATCAATTGTGATCAATACAATTTTTTTGCACAATTTTTGTGTGAGGAAATACTTCATATTTTGAGCTTCAGTGGAACTAAACCCTACACATTGAAGGTGTATTCTATCAGTTCAATCTTTTGGCAGTGATCCACTATCGTTGTATCTTAGCAGTGAGCCATCTTTTGTACTTAGGTTGTGAGCCTTTTTAAGGATAGTGAGTCCTATTAGTGAGCCTCGTAATATTTTGTATCCAGATATAATATATTGTGAGTTAACCCTCACCGTGATTTTTCCCTTTTAGGGTTTTCCACGTAAAAATCTTGGTGTTCTTGTGTATGGTTGCATTAACTTGTTTCTATGATCTCTCTTGCTAATTTAATCAGAATTAGAATAATGTTTAAGTGAATTTTATTATGGTTTTATGGAATACTGATTCACCCCCCCTCTAAGTATTCCAAATTTTCAACAATTTGTATCAGAGTTTGGTCTGTTAGAGGAAGCCTAACAGCTTGAGGGAGGTCCCATAATTTGAGTATAAGAATTTTTTTCCCTTGGAAGTAGTCTCTACCGAATGTTTAGAAGAAATGGAAGATCTAAAGGAAAATTTGATAAAAGTGCATGAGTATATTGAAAAGCTGCAAAGTAAAAGTATTGAAGCATGCGATCTATTGGTTGAAGGAGAAGAAATTATCTCTAGCCTGCTGCAAAAAATGGATGAGAAGAAAATAACTAAAGAATGCTAGGAAATTGAAATTCAAAGGAGGATGGATGAATGCTTAAAGCTAGAAGAAGAAGCAGAAATTTTGAGATCTGATCTAGAAAAGGAAAGAATTAAAAAAAATAAAATTAAGATAAGCTCGACGATGCTTGATGAATTGATTACTTATCAGAGATCAGTGATGGATAAGAGTGGTTTAGGATTTGAGAAAGGTTAGATTTCTAAAGAGAAGCAATCTACTGGTAAGAAGACTCGGTACAAAGATATACAAATCAAGGATCCTAGAAGCAATCCCAGAAAAAAATCCTATCAAGCATTATGATGCTAAAAGGTACTTATATTTCAATGGTGTTTGTTACTCTTGCAAGAATTTTGGTCATAATGCAGAGGGCTGCAAAAGTAAAATGAATGATTCTTTATCGGGAAAATGTTCTAAGTGCAAGAAGAATGGATATAAGGTTGGTGCATTGAATAAAAAGGAAAATGTGAAGAAGAATACTATTTTCTATAAGTACAACAATCTAGAACATCCTGGCAGTATCAGTAGAAGAAATAAAAATATCTATCCGGTGAAGAAGAATGATCAAATCATTGATCCAGAAGAAGCAAGAAAAAAATGAAAAGGATTTGGAGAAAGGAATCAAAATCATCAGTTTTATCTATACTGACCTCTAGTGTAGATACTCCTGTCATTTTATAAGAAAAATCAATGGCTAAGGGGGATAAATCATCAAAAAATCTAATGAACCCCCTCATCGGTACTTGTGTCATATCATATGACATAAGTATATTTAATGTGGTAAGGAAATTAAGAAAGTTTTTAGTCGCATGTGTGAAAGGTAAAATCTACAAAATTCGAAAGGATGAAGGCATACATAATCTTCAAGGAATTCTATCTGCAAGTTGAAGCATTTATTGCAAAATCATTTGGAATGGAAGGAATAAATTCAAATAATTCCAAAGGCTTATGTATCTTTTTTGAACCATGCAAAGGAATTTTAGAAGGAAATTTAGAGTTTCAGGGTTTGAAGAAGTCAAGAAAATTCGAAGTGACCTTTAGAAGTAGAATATCCACACATTTCTTGTTGGAATTTTTAGAGGTATTCCTTTTTGCACAAACTTTCATTTTTACTATTATGGATAATTCAAAGGTTGTGGATAGTGTGGATAAAGTGCAAGTAAATTTGAGAAGATATTTGAAGGATTTGTTAGAAGAGTCTATTGGTGTATTTTCTACCATCTCTCTGAGAGTGTTTCCCACAAAAGATATATATGCATTTGTTTTCAGTAAGGTAGAAGAGATGTAGTCAGTTCAATTGAGCATGCTTTAGGAAAGTGAATTGAAAGAAAGTCATGATGCCTGCAAAGTGTTAGTTGAAAAAAAGTTGGATGTTTGGAGGAAAGTTCCCTTGTTTGAATTTGAGAAGTACATTCGAATAGTGTTGTGTAGAATTCATGATGAATCTTTATGGATTGAAGTACTTTTTGAAATATTTGATTACAAAGAAGCTATTAGAGATATATGGCTGGTTTTGGTTCCTACTCTGGACCAATTCCCAAATAAAGCTATGCATGAGGCAGAGATATTTGAGGTTCTTGTGCAAATCTTGAAGGAAAAGATTGATTTAAAAGATGCGATTGTTGATTCGATAATACCATATGTTTCTATGGTCGCCGATCACAAAGTTTGTATCCCTAATAATGAACTACAGTTTCTACGGGTTGTTGATATTGTTAAAAGTGGTATGGAATATGACTTGTGTGAATTAATTCATATACATCTTTTGAAGAATTTAAAGGAAATCAAGAAGACTTCAGAAGAATACATTTTGATATAGAAATTTGGTTGTCTATTTACTCTTTTACTTTTTTTGAATAGGAAGGATAAAATGGCCAAATTCAGAGCCTATTTCCTATCAAATAAAGCTTCATGATAAATCTTGGTAGCTTGGATGCACAAGAGTATACCCTTGCTACATTCTTTGGAACATTTCAGATGAGGATGAAAAAAAGGTTTAGGATTCCAGTAAGTTTTGTTGAAAGGTACTTTGGAAGCATAAATTTTCTTGTGTCTACAGATTTTTGTCACATGGAAGCATTTGAATCAAGGTTATTTTGGATATTTGAATTGAACTATGAAGTGTTAGAGGATGAAGTTGATAACTATGCTGAAATTCTTTTGGAAAGCCCTAAGAATCTTGGTGTAGAAGGCACCTCGGGTAGCGTGACTAGAATAGGGAAGAAGAGGAAGAGTTTTGTTAAGAAAGAATTTTGAAAAGGAAGTGAGCTTGAACATGAGCATGAAAGAATAAATATTTAGAGAGGTTTGGAAGAATTGTAGAAGGTTATTCTTGGTGCTAATTTTGATTCATCTATTTCTGTTGTGGAAAATATTTGTGGCATGATTTATTCTTTAAAGGTTTACATCTTTGGACTTGAAGTGTTTGCTACAATCAGATCTAATGAAGGAAATTTGGAAGATATCAAAGAGAAATGTGTGATTGTACACAGTCGAGTGATGAAGGAATTGAAGTTTGTACAAGGTTGTGAAGAAGAGGCACAAAAAATACTTTCTTTTTTCCTAGATTGGTCTGGTTGTACATTGGATATAAGAAATGAGATAAGGTTGAGTGATTCCCAGTTGAGCACTCAGGCAGATACATACAGGTTGGCAGAAGATAAAGATAATCAGAGGTGGTCCTACATTGTTCAACTTTAGGACTAATTCTTTTCTCTACAGGATCAGAGGATAGATGTTATCAAAATTTTTGTGGCACTCAGAGACATGATTAAACTCAGACATACTATGTTTCTAGTGCTCTTGGTTGTATTGGTGAGTTATTAGAGATCAATCTTAGTCCCAATACTTTAGCAGATGGTTTAGAGTCTTTAATTAAGCTTGAGATATTTTTACAAGACCCTTGTAAGTGAAAATGCTTCATGGGAAGAAGGTAAAGCATCATGGAAGGCCATCTTGGAGAGTCTCAGAGGCTCTTCTTTAGTTTAATTCAATTATGTGTTCATATCTTTTTTGGCTACATTTTTGATATGTACATATATACCAGTGCCCCTTCCTTTGGCATTGATATCAAAGGGGGAGATGAAGAGATAGAGAGATGCAGCTCAATGAAGAGATAAAGAGTTAGAGGAAAAACATTTTTGTGAAGAACAGTTTTGATAGGGGGAGTATTCAGATATTTAGTTTCAGTTTTTGGAAAAAATTTTTGTCATGCATGTTGTGATCAATGCCAAAGGGGGAGATTGTTGGAAGCCTTGCAACATGAGCATGAAGTATGGATGGTTTGTGTTTGTTTTTCCTATGTTGTCATTGATGTCAACATGGTGATAACTATATGGGAAGATTGCTTGGTTTACCAGAAGTTGTTCTCTACTGGTAATACCATTTTGTGATGGATCGATGTGTTGGTATTTGAGTCTGAAATTCACCACAAGATCTGATATGAATCTAATCTCTTAACCATGTTTTCTTGGCTCATTCAGACAACTATATCCTAGATCTTGAGATGTCTTTTCTTGTGAGTAGAAAGTTATCTCTGACAGAGTCTAACTCTGTATTTTATTGTTGTTTTGTATATGGAATACTATGTGGGAGACTCCGCATTCTATTAGGTGAATATTATTATGTTGTGGTTTTGATTGATAGTCTATTTGTTGGTGGTATGATGGGAAATTAATGTGCTCTCAGATCCGAAGGTTTTTTCTTTGAGAATTATTTGTTGGTTTGGAGAATTTTGTTTTAGTCTTGGTTGATTCAGTGCATAAAATATATTATGAAGACTAGTTATTCTTTATAGATGTTAGATGACTTGGTATAATGATTAAATCATATATGGTGCTGACCTAATTGATGATCAAGATATTCTTGTATATATAATATATAAGATGTTTTGAGGAATAAAGGTAAGAGAGGAATGATAAAGAGTAAGAAGGAGAAGTGAGAAGTGTGTGTGTGTGAAGGAGAAGAGAAGTGTGAGAGCCTAAATGCTTTATCACTTGTGATCAGTATAGTTTTGTTAAGTGACTATTGTGTGAGACAATACCTCATATTTTGAGCTTCAATGGAACTGAACCTTGGACATTGAAGGTGTATTTTATCAGTTCAATCTTTTGTTAGTGAGCCACTATCATTGTATCTTGGTAGTGAGCCATGCTTTATACTCAAGTTGTGAGCCTTTTTAAGGACAATGAGTCCTAGAAGTGAGCCCCACAATATTTTGTATCTGGATATAATATATATTGTGAGTTAACCCTAACCGTGGTTTTTCCCTTTTTGGGTTTTCCACATAAATCTCTCGGTGTTCTTGTGTATGATTGTATTGACTTGTTTCTATGATCTCTCTTGTTGATTTTTTCAGAATTAGAATAATGTTTAAATTGATTTTATTACAGTTTTATGGAATATTGATTCACCCACCTCTTAGTATTCTAGATGTTCAACATTTCTAACTTGTTTGTGGAGTCTCATACTATATATTTGGAGGACACACTTGAGTGGGTTTCTCTCCTCTTTGATCATAGCTTCATCATAACTATTATTTAAAGGTAAGAGAGGAATGAGAGAGAGTAAGAAGGAGAAGTGAGAAGTGTGTGTGCGAAGGAGAAGAAAAGTGTGAGAGCCTAAATGCTTTATCAGTTGTGATCAGTACAGTTTTGTTGAGCGACTGTTGTGTGAGACAATACCTCATATTTTGAGCTTCAATGGAACTGAACCTTGCACATTGAAGGTGTATTTTATCAGTTCAATATTTTGGCAGTGAGCCATGCTTTATACTCAAGTTGTGAGCCTTTTTAAGGACAATGAGTCCTAGTAGTGAGCCCAACAATATTTTGTATCTAGATAGAATATATTGTGAGTTAACCCTAACTGTGGTTTTTCCCTTTTTGGGTTTTCCACATAAATCTCCCGGTGTTCTTGTATATGATTGTATTGACTTGTTTCTATGATCTCTCTTGTTGATTTTTTCAGAATTAGAATAATGTTTAAATGGATTTTATTATGGTTTTATGGAATATTGATTCACCCACCTCTTAGTATTCTAGATGTTCAACATTTCTAACTTGTTTGTGGGGTCTCATACTATATATTTGGAGGACACACTTGAGTGGGTTTCTCTCCTCTTTGATGATAGCTTCATCATAACTATTATTCCATCTTATTCATCTTTAGAGATTGACATTCATGAGTCTCCTCATTCACTTGATTTGTTATGTTTCTTGGTTGAGTTTGACAATGATTATATTATGGCTTATTCAATCTTGGAGACTCCTAATAAGTTTTCAAAGGATCACATGTTGATACTTCATTCTTCCTCCTTTTAGTTGGACATGGAGTGGCTTCTTCATTAGCGTATGGATTTATTTCATCTAAAGGGAGATGTGTTTCTTGCAAATATTGGATCATCTTTTTTTTCAATCATTCTTCATCGTCATTGGAGATTCTTCATTATGGGGGGGATATCTTGTCTCTCTCTTTTTCCCTCTTATGGGGGTCATTGATTATATATACATGATGGATGTATTCCTTGGGGGGTATTATTGAGTCCTCCATAGATCATGTTGTTTTATTTTGTTTTCTATCTTTCAAAGAAGAGTTTTCTCCACTTGTGAGATATTTATTGCATTGTACATGGGTATTGTGAAGCAATTTTTCCTTAATCTCCTTTTGATTTTCAGATTTTATACATTTTTAGATTTAGGATGTGTCTATGCTTAAAGAACAAGTTCTTCTAAAAGGTGTACAATACTCAACGTGGTGGTTACACAATTTTTTTTTATCGTCTTCCTTTTGGGAGAAAGTCGAGGCACATGTGAGCTCGGTGGGGATTTTCCCTGAGGCTATTTTCATAAATCTAATTCCTCGCCTACTCAACATGTCATCTCTTAGATTTGGGCAAGTTGCACATTAAAGGAGCAATCTCTTTTGGAGTTTGTTGGAGCATGCTAGGTTTTCTTTATTTTCAGGTTGGATCCTTCAAGTTGGCACCATAAATCTATGTTATTGGTCAACCAAAATTTGACGGGCTCTTTCTAGGATCTGATTGTTTTCAGATAGCAATCTTTGCTAAATATCTAAATGACATAAATGAGGCAGTTGAGAATTAATGAGAAAATATTGCCGCGACCTAACCAAAGATCTACGATTGGATCGTGAGCTATCATATGTTGGAATCTAGTAGTATTTACTTTAGAGACATTGGAAACATTTCTCCTGTTCTTAGCTATAAATAGGAGGAGGAAACAAAAAGAAGAAGTCCCATGGAAGTTTATTTTTTTGGAAAAGAAGTTCTTCTAGTTTTCCTTAGTTATAGACATTTTTTAGAAGTTTAAAGTTAGCAGAACACTGCTTCTCTCTAGCATGTTATATTGTTTTAACTCAAACTATTATCAGATTGGCATCTGACATTTTTTTTTAAGTTCATTTTATATTAAAGTGCAAACTGTTTGGGAGAAATATTTGAAATTGTGCATGTTATTGTCTTTTTCAAGTTCTTTCTTTATATTTCATTTAGAATAATAACACTGTGTTAAGTTTAGTTTGATAATTTGAGTAGTTGATTTCCATGTTGTAAGCTTATATGATATAGTAATAGCCTGTGGGAATTGGATTATGTCTGTTGAACTTCTCCAATTTCTTTAAGGGTTATTGTTTCTTTATATCATGTTATAAAATGAGGAAGAGTTTATCCAATTTTTGAATGTTTTTCTATTAACTTTTGAAATTTTTATGCTTGATCAGACCTTAATGAGTACTTCCTATGGGGAGATTTGAAAGATTGCACTGTGATTGTATTTAGCCTTTGTTTCTTGTTCTCTTCCCAACAATGAAGGGTTGTGGCATTCTGTGTCATTATATCATTCATAGAAGAAGGATTGAGTTAAAATATTGTAAAAAATTTGGCGCATCACCATTTTTATGTTTTATATTTACATTTCTTTCTATATTTTCCCTAAAATCAAAGAAGAGTTGACTTTCTATAAAAATCCTAGAGGCATTCAGTGAGGCACAAATTGGTCCCCCACTCGCTAAATTTCCCATAAGGCTATCAGAGAGGCACAAGATTTGATGATCAACAATTATTTTTCTGTCACGCATGGTGGAACCTAAAGTTTTATGAATGCCTGATTAGAAGTCAGAAATATTTCTTAAATCAGGCCAATGGAGGAAGCTGAAAATTTCATGCCTATATTCCAAACAAGAGTGTCCTTGAGAGGCCATTTTGAGTACTCCCAGTTACCCACCTCAGTATCTAGGAGAAGAAGACTTACATGTTCTGTATCACTTGTAAGGAGTGACAGAGTGAGAAGTGAGAGCCCAAGATTTAGAGTCTTATCTACTCCACCTGGAGGCCGAACTTTCCAAATCAGAATACTAGTAGACCCAATTCATAGGAATTTATTCTCCATGGCTCATGTAGCTTCCCCTGCTCCTAGAAATTTTGTGAGCTAGGATAGTAGTTCGCTACAACCACGCACACCCCCAGACATGTGGCCTACCATACCCACTAATTCCCTCAAGGCTATTCCAAAATTTTCTAGAGAATACTTCAAACCCCCCTTCAAACACCTCCAAGATATAGAAGAGGTATGTAGGGCACTTAATATAGCAATGAAAAATATCACTCTTAGGCTGTTGGCCACCTCTTCCAAAGGAAAAGATCAAGATTGGTATCGATCTTTGGCTTTTAGTTCTATCTACTCCTAGGATAAGCTCAGAGAAAGGTTGTTCAAGTGCTTCTTAGAGAAGGGAGATTTCTCTTCGTTACTACATAAATTAATCACTATCAAAAGAGCCCATAAGAGGCCATGAGCGACTTCAACACCAAGTTTCATAAAACTTAGCAAACAATCCCTATGACTACTTGACCCCTAGCTGCGATTTCAATTTAGAAATCATGGTCATGATAACCTCTATGGGAGGGGATATCTTATCTGATGCATACGATTTGGTTGTGCATGCGGAGAACAGTTTGATCGATGTTGGAAAGCTTCCACCATGACCTTCGATGCCTGTACATTCATAGAAATATTTGGTGGTCCTTAAGAAGAAGCTACTCCAAGTAGTTCTACTACATAATTGGTGACATTTTGCATGTTGCAATTCATGTATGTGTACCCCACCGCACAGCCAAACACGTTGGGCTCATCTCCTCTAACAAAAAAAATCAATGATATGAAGAGTCTCATGCAATATTTTTCTGGTTAGTTCTCATCAAAAGACAAAAAGCAGCCCCTCTAAAGAAAGACACTAAGACCTATGAGGGGGAAGGCCATCCTATCAATAGAATGCATACCAAGGACCTGCAAAAGGAGGAGGTCAACAAATGACATCTGCAAACCAGATAGTTCTGGTCACGATGTCGCTATAAACAGTCAAGGATAGCCAAAGTAAAGCGTTAATCCTAGGCCAAAAAAACCTGGTGGAAGATGTGCTTCCCATGTAGTGATAGTCACATGCCTCAAAATTGTTCGAGGGGAAATATGCAATAGAAGATAGTCGAACAAAGAAACAAGGGCACACTCCCGAATGCGGAATAATATGAGTCCCTTGAAATGGAAAATGTCTACTTTAGAGAAAAAAATGCAAGGATGTATTTAGAACAAGAGCTGGATATTGCACCGGACCAAGAATTATTTTCATGGATGAAGGAAGAAGATGTGGTATTCATGAATGAAGCTTTGACGACTAGTGCTCCACAAGTACAATCCGACTACAATATAAAATCCAAAAGAAGTCTCATGGGAGAATATGTACAACAAACTCTGCTACATCCTCAACCACGCTAACCATAGTCACAAGAAGAGAAAGCTTCGCAAGCAACTGACTGACCTACATAGCAGTCATGAACTCCATCATTGCTAGTGAAGGAGTTGGATAAGATGTCGAACCCATTCATGAAAAATTGTTTTCCTTTGAAGATGAGAGAGATACCACCATTTAAGCCCAAGGTCCTACTAGTCAAAATGCTTAATGTGGTGGAACAATTGAAGAAGGTACTTACTAATGTATCTCTATGGGATGTCATATCTATTCCCAAACAAAAGACGTTGCTTCAGAAAGCATTAGAGAAGGAAGAACAAATATCGCAAACGGATGCAAATTTGTTGTGTGATCAAGATAAAGATAAAGAACCTATGTCAGATCCTCAAGCTTGAAAAGTCATAGCTTATTTGAATGACATGGACAAATAAAAAGAGAAAGAGGTAAGCAATCCAAATCCCATGCCTTTCTTTATAATTCTTATTGTGGGAGATAAGCTTTTGCATAATAACATGATTGATTTGGGAGCTAATACAATGGTCATGCCAAAGCAAGTGGTTGATGCCCTAAAACTTAAGTATGAACCCCTTGAGAAGCGAATCATGCAATTAGACGGGGAGAAGGTTCTGACCATCAGTCACATTAAAGATCTATCTTTAACCCTCTTCTCATGTCTAAGACAAATAGTCACACAAGAAATAGTGGTGATAGACATTCCCCTGATCTTCAGAATGTGTCTTTCAAGAGATTTCTTTGAAAATCTTGGCAGATATTTGGTGCTTGATCGGTCCCACCTGATATTAAGGACCAAGCATGGGGAAAAATGAAAATCCTTTCTAAATATTTACATCTAGAACACATAGTAGATAATGCATTCCTATGCTTTGAAGTAGAACATAACTCCTTCTCGCAAAGGGAGAGACATTGTGTAGAGATGCTAGAGGAAAAAGAAGACACGAGTGATCGAACTACCAAAGAGGAGGTCCTCCTCAACCAATTCATCGACTTTGACCCATTCAAAAACTTTCATGGGATGGGACTAGGAACCTATGTGATCTTCGATGATGATCAAGTCTTTCCAAAATTAATAAAAGATCAGGAGGAAAATGATGATCTGAGTGACAACCATCTATGGACCTTATATTTTGATAGAACCAAATGAAAATTTGGTTCTGGAGTGGGTGTCCAACTAGTGCCCTCGATAGGATCAGAGATCCTCAAGGATTTTCATTTTTAGTTCTTGTGCTTGAACAATGATGTGGAATATGAAGCCTTGGTTAATGGTTTGATTCTTACAGAATGAATAGGCATTAAGAGAATACAAGAATTTAGAGATTTCAAGTTAGTTGTGAGCCATGTCCGAGGGCAAGCAGCTACGAAGAATATAAGAATGAAGTCATTCAAACATTGAATATGGGATTTGATTGAGAGTTTTGAAGATTTTAATATACAAGTCATTCCTCGATCTCAAAATAGTGTCGCCAATCAGATGGCTTCAATCGGTTTGCAATTTCAACTAGTTTCCAATTCAATAACAAAGAATAATGCAGTACAGATCATTGTTTGATCGACAATTCTAGACAATGATCAAAACTAGCAAGTATTTGAGGATGATATTCAAATTGCCACCTTTTTACAAAAATCAGGAGCTTAAGACTATCCACAACCTGAAGCAGAATCCTTTGAAGGGAAAGTTATCCAGTTAAAAGGCAATAAGCTTCATCGAGGTTTAATCTCCCTTGAAAATATTTTTGACTGTGAGGATGCAAGAAATAACAAACAGAGGTTCATTTTGAATGTGAAGGATTATGAAGAGCATGATGTCAGAAGCGACAGAAAGTTAAAGGTCGAAACAGATGTTCCGCAGAAGGATAAGGAAAGAGTAAGGGATCTATGTTCTAGATATGATGGGGTCATAGCCTAGACCTATTGTAGACACATAAAAATGGCCTATCTACCCACAAACCACATTTTTCTATGTCTTATCTTATTTCGTCTATAGTTCAAATTCAACGATTAATTAAATAATTCTCAATTATTTAATTAATTCATGGCTTTTAATTCTTCCTGATTATTTAAATAAATTTAATTTAATTTAAATATGCCTTTAATGTCTAATGTCTTCTCATAATTAAATAAATTCCTTAATTTATTTAATTATTGACCACCTTATCCATTTCATCCCTAATTAAATAATTATCTTTAATTATTTAATTGTCTTATTTGATTTTCCTTCTAAATTTAAATAAAATCATTTATTTAAATTATCCCACTTTCTAATTTCTCTCCAAGTAAATAATTCAAATTAATTATTTACTATCACATGGCCCAAAATTTTTGAATTAAATCAATTTTTAATTCAAAATAACAACTTTCCCTCTTAAATCAAATAATTTCTATTATTATTTGATTTTCCAACTCTCTTTTTCTGTGCCAATCATATCTCCTTGTCACATGCATTCTTGTCCCTTGATTTAATTTTCTAAAATAAAATCTTGTCCACTCATTTCAAATTTACCCTAATGTTGCCCTAACCCTAATTGTGGGTTATCATATTGAATCTTGTCCATTGATTCTAGGGCAGTTGTCAATCTTTACTCTTGGCCATTCATCCAAAATTGCATTTTCTATAAAATGGAAATTTTAGTCTCATTTGCACATCTCTCATGTTCTTGACTTCATCTACATCTCATGCAATCTTGTCTTAGGCATACTTCATCTCTTGGAATTTTTACATTTTGGCATTTTAGCATACTTTAGTCTTTGCTTACTAGTTGCATAGTATTGCATTTGTGATAAAATCCTTCAATATTTGCTTAGGTCTTGGCATAGTCATAGATTGCTCACATAAAATATAAGGGAAAACTACATATTGCAGAAAAAAGAGAAGGTGTAATGGAGGTCAATCATGGAGGTTGAATACTTTTGGTAAACTCTTTCCTTTTGTTTTCATGTTTTTCTCCTATGTACTTCATTATTTACTTTGGGTTTGTTTTATTATGCACTAATATGCTAACCTAGAGTTTTCCCATAGTTACATCTATGATGATCTTAGAGGGTATGATTTGGGAATAATTTAGTATACTATTGACTTGGCCAAAGAATCAAAACCCGTCTGACAAAAACAAAGGCTAGTCAATTCAAAAGTCAAAGTGTTGATGGCACAAGAGCTCACCAAATTGATCGAATCAAGGATCATATATCCAATTAAGCCTGCCATGGGAGTTTTATGGGGGTTGGAAGCTTCGTTGACCTGAGAAGTGAGTGCATTGTAAGGGGGAGCCCATGTGGCCAAGCTTCTGGATTCATTTGCTAAGAATAAGTGCGGTTGGGGAAACCCACATGGAATCTAGCAAATATAGTCCTTGCCTAACCTAGGATTGTGCTTGTCTTCATTGTGCATGTTTTCAAATTTTCAAAGACAAGATATTGTGCTTGCCAAGTGTTTTCTAAAGATATTGAGACAAATAAACACCTCTCACAGATATGGAAACAATCATTCAACTTGAAACAATTCTAATTTTTTGCCATAATTGCAAACAAACTAGATTTATTCTGCTGCAACGCATTTGCTGAAACACATTCGCTAATCTGTGCCACATTTGACACTTTTTGCAATGCATTCACTTTGATAAGCCATATTTTCTATTTTGTGTGACATATTTTCCTATCCTGCATCACATTTGACTCATAGAACACCACAATTTCTTTATTGAGCTGCATCT
Source organism: Sequoia sempervirens (assembly GCA_007258455.2). Lineage (NCBI taxonomy): Eukaryota > Viridiplantae > Streptophyta > Pinopsida > Cupressales > Cupressaceae > Sequoia > Sequoia sempervirens. The sequence goes on from VDFB02163474.1 coordinate 22,677, forward strand.
GCTAGCCAAAATGATGAATATGCTTAAACTGTGATGCAATTTACCTTTTGCAATGCATTCACCACCTCCTATGATGCATATTCTTGTCATCAAAAATCACTGTCAACCTGAGACCAAACACTATCAAACTGTTGAAATGCATTTACATTTCTATGACCCAATTGATACCTTAAATGACGCATTTGATAGACTGTAGTGCAACTATGACCTGAACTGATGCAATTACCTAAAAATAAAAAAATAACTGTCACTGTCCAAGTCTGAAATCAAGTATTTCCAATATGTCTTTAGAAATCTTTCCTTGGTAGTCTCTATCTAAAATCAACAAATCAACAAAGAGCATAAGTTTCACACTTTAGGCTTAAGTCATACCTTTGCATTGTCATTTTTCACTATCATGTCTTCCATTGACCTTGATTTTCTTGCTAGTCAAGTTGAATACAAATTGCTCCATAATAGACAATACCAACAAGCCTTAGACTTCAAAAGACAATTCCTCGAATCTAAACACCAATGTCGTTCCTACCAACAATCCATAAGTCCTAGTCCTTCAACCATATACCCTCACTATCAAGAGTCATTTAACAAAATCCATGTCATTAATCCACAACAAATGTCTACTTGTCACCCTTATCCTAACCTTGACAAGGGAAGCTAACTTTCCACTACTCCATTTCAAGCCTCCAACCATTCACCTATTAGTCCTGTCGAACCTTCCATGCCATATTCTAGTCCTTCACCTACTAATCCTATCCAAGTCTCCATGTCCTATCCTAATCAACTATCCACTAACCCATGTCAAGCTTCCACGTCCTATCCTAGTCCATTATTAATCCATCTAGTCTAAGCCTTTGTGTCCTACTCTAGTCGCTCATCCACCAACCCATTCTAATTCTCCATGTCCTCTCCTAGTCCATCTAATAATCCTTTCCAAGTCACCTTGTCCCAACATACATCTAATCATGCAAATCCTATCATTTTCTAAAGTCAAATCCCATTACCTACATTTGAGGATACATGTCACAACAAAAGTCCAAAGAATGACATCATAACTTCACCCTCAGGTCAAGATCAAGGTAGTCCATCCCATGACCCCATCTTTAAATCTATCCAAGAAGGTCCTTCTAGACACTTATAGCATTCAAAATACGCCTATCCTTGACAAAGATTCCAACATTCCTAATCATGTCACCCAAGACAACCCTATCTTTGACCAAGACATGACCATTGACCAAGAATTCCAAAATGATCCACTCCTTGACCTTTATGCCATTCATGATCAAAATAGTGACACCAAAATGAGACACTTTCCTCCATGGGAAACATAGATGATTTCTTGCTAGAACAAGACTCTTCTATTGTAGACATATTTGCAAATGATCAAGCTATATCTGAATTCACTGGACTCTATGACGCTGACCATAAAGATGATTTCGACATTGACTTGGAAGCATCAATAGAATCATATAAATATGACATGTCACAAGATCAAACCAATGACAATGACATGGACTAACTAACATGACTAACTTTCTCATATGTACATTATTTAATTTGGGTTTGTTTTATTATGCACTAATCTGCTAACCTAGAATTTTCTCATAGTTACACCTATGATGATCTTAGAGGGTATGATCTGGGAATAATTTAGCATACTATTGACTTGGCCAAAGGATCAAAACCTATACAACAAAAAAAAAGGCTATTCAATTCAAAAGTCAAAGCGTTGATGGCACAAGAGCTCACCAAATTGATTGAATCAAGGATCATATATCCAATTAAGCATTCCACCTGGGTGTCTAATTTGGTATCGGTTCAAAAAAAGAATTGTGATATTAGGATTTGTGTTGATTTTAGAGATTTGAATAAAGCCTCGCTAAAAGACCACTACCCTTTGCCATCAAAGGAGCAGATCCTACAGACTATGGTCAGATCAGAGATGTTTTCATAGCTTGATGGTTTCTCAGGTTATAACCAAGTATATGTAAAGGAAGGTGACCAACATAAAGCAATGTTTACCACTAAGTGGGGAATGTTTGCATACTCAAATATGTCATTTATACTTTCAAATGTAGGTGCAACTTTTTAGTGAGTAGTGGATATTGCTTTGAGAGGATTAATTAATTAGATTAATTTAATATATCTAGATGATCTAATAGTCTTTTCAAAGTCAAAGGATGATCACTTTGATCATCTAGAATTTTTTTTCTAGAAATGTCAACAGTTTGGGATTTCCTTGAATCCCAAAAAATGTGTTTTTAGAGTGCCCCAAGGTAAGCTACTTCATCTTGTGGTATCAAAGTAGGGAATAGAAATAGACCCCAAAAGGGTGAGATCTATAATGGAGTTAGCCCTACCAATAAATTAGAAGGGGCTACAGTCTTTTCTAGGGATGATCAACTTTTAAAACGGGTTCATTTTAGATTTCCCAAGCATGATGAGGCCCATTACATTGATGCTCAAAAAGAACCGAATGTTCAAATGGACCTCCAAAGGCAAAGTAACTTTCAAGCAGATAAAGGTAGCTATCTCATCCACCCCAGTGGTGGCTAGCTTGGAATTTTCCAAGGATTTTCTACTCTATGTATATAGCATCCAACATAGCATAAATTCAGTACTCACTTAGAAGGACAAAGAAAATAACGGAGAGCATCCTATTGCATTCCACTCAAGAACTCTTAAAGGATATGAAGCCAGGTATAATTTTTTTGAAAATAAATATTTTTCCATTGTTAAAAGCCTAAAGAAGTTCCAACACTTAGTGTTTTCCAATAGAATCACCATTCTCGTCAGACATCCTAGTGTGCAGGAGTATATAACAGAAGGCGAGAAGAAGGCGAGATAACCAAGAAGAGGGAAAAATAGATCACCAAGATCCTAGAGTATGATGTTGACATTAGACCAACCAAGCTAGTTCAGGGAAGTGGTCTATGTGAATATCTTGCACAAGAATCAAGTTCCATAGCTGAGAAGGAGACCGATCAAGTTTACACGAACTAGTTCAAGTCCGACGAGTCCTGGGTGATGGATGAAACATAGTATATGCAAAAGGGGCAGTACCTGACCAACATTCCATCTCAGAAAAGGTGATATTACTGACTACAAAGCACCAGGTATGTATTAATCGAAGGTATCTTATTTAAAAGGAATTATGATGGTGTCCTTCTCTAATGCTTGAATAAGCCACAAGAGGAAAGGGTTCTTAGTGAATTTTATAACAGTCTTGAGGGTGGAAATTTCTTCACCAAGACTACCACCTTAAAGATAATGTGAGAAAGATACTATTGGCCCTCCATGTTTTCAAAAGTGCACCATCTGGTGCAAAAGTGTACTAAGTTCCAATATTTTGTTGGCAAAAGAAATAATTTATCCTTGCCTTCAAACCCAATTGTAACTGAGGAACCCTTTGCTCAATGGGGTTTGGATTTCATTAGGATGATAAATCCTATTTAAAATGCTAACCATAAGTGGATCCTTACAATGACCAACTATCTCACAAGGTGGACGAAGGTCATCACCCTAAAAAATGCTACAAAAGGCAAGATCCTCAACTTCCTTGAAGAGCTGGTAACCAGATTTGGTTCATGAGAAACCATCATATTCGACAATGCATGGGATTTTGTAGGTTTGAGGATGTCAAATTTTACTATCAAACATGGGGTTTACCTTAAAACTTCATCAAATTACTACCCACAAGGAAATGGGTTAGTGAATTTGACCAACAAAAGCCTAATTAGGTTAATCAAGTGCATCGGTCAGAGCAACAAAGGGATTGGCACAAGCACCTGCAAGTTGCTTTATGGGTAGATCAGATTACACCCAAGTAGATCTTGAAGGCCTCTCCTTATGAACTAGTATACAAAAAATAGGTAGTTTTACCTATTTCCATAGAGATCCCTACCTTGTAACTACTAAAATCCCTGTAGATCGAAGAAAGAGGCAAAATGGAAGTAAGGTTGGCAGAACTCCTCAAACTTGAGGAACATAGAGAAAAGGCTTATGGAGCCATGATTAGTCACCAAAAGATAGTAAAAATTGGTTCGATAAAAGGACCTCTAACCTAGATTTCAAGGAAGGAAGCCTGGTATTGAAGTACAATGAACACACTATGAAACTAGGACAACATACAAAATTTGAAGCTCTATGGTAGGGACCCTTTCGAATCAACACGTGCAAGGAAAAGAATGTGTATGAGCTTGAAGATATGCAGGAAAATTCTTTGGGTATATCGGTGAACAGTATTTATCTAAAAAATTTCCATTAAAATACACAAGTTCTTTGAAAATTTTCACAATTATGTACCATATGTAAATTTTTTTTTGTAAATAAGTTTTAATTTTTAGAATACGACATGAGAATAGCACTAAGGAAATAGAAAAGTATTGTATTATATTATATTCATTGAAAATGTTACAATGTAATACAAGTATGGGGCTTAGATTTAAACATGAAGCTATCTCAAGAAAACCCAAAAAGAGTCACAAAGAAAAAGAAGCAAAAAGGAGGCAACTTGCAAAAAATAGTAAAGTTAAGCCTTCAACCATTGTTAAGTAGTCAAAGTGGCTTTTTGTCGGGTTCTTCTTCTTCTTCTTCTTCTTCTTTGTCAAGATGAAAATGGGATGAACACACAACATATGCTGGCTCAACACAATATGGACCATAGTTCTTGTTGTCGTGGCTATACACCAGAAATTTGAAGTGTTTCTTCCAGTAGAGCCCAAAAACATGTTCCATACTGTACTCTCATAGCAGGAAGGTGGCCATTGGCTGATATGACGAATGATGCCTCTCAAGGTCCATGGTGTGGAAGTTAGTGAGGGAAGGAAACTAGGCTATGTCTATCTAATAATCGACATGCCTACGAATGTCCATGGCACTCGAAATGCTGACACTGGGGATAGCCACTTGCACGATCTCGCTGAGCCCTTCTTGCAGTACGGAGTCAAACATCTAGTGGAACAATTCAATTATCATGGGCTTGGACATGTTCAAGTCAAGAAGGGAGGTAACAAAGTGGTAAAAGCATTGCAGTTGCTCCTCAACTATTTCTCATCTACAAGATAGTCTTGGATGACTACCCACTAGAATGCAACAAGAATGAGGTGGGAACATTTCTTCACTAGACGCTTAATTTTGTCACATGTGACCTCACCCATGAAGGAATATTGTGGCCTCCATGGAAGAAGCCGAATTGGATTTCCTAGGCCATTCAACATTATGACAAAGCAATAGAAGCTAGCAGAATGGGAGATACAAGGAAATCTTGCTAAACTTAAAAGGCTATTTTTTGAATGAATATTGCAATAAGGTGGCATAACTATTTATAGAAACGATGTGTCAGAAAACTCAACCAATGGGAAGTCTATTTTTGGTTGGATGGTATTGGAGAAAATAACAAAGCAGTCAGAGGGAAATAGATGAATCATACGAAAAATCTAACAAGAGGTCTTGAGAAATAAATTTGGGCATTAAGAGTAAATGCTTGCGTACATTGATCATTGACATGTGTCCTTTGATATCATCAACACTAGCCAACTTGCTTACTTGAAAATACATGGATTAACACTGTAGTGTAGGAAAATGCATACCCTTGCATTTTCACACTTGTTTGGGCCCGCCTTGCATTATTATCCACAAGCCCTATAAACTATATATTTTTATGGAAAATCCTGAAAAAACCTCAAAAGATAACTGATAATTTAATGATTTTGTTTATGTGTCTCTAATTTGTGGACTGGGACTAAGACACCATCTAGGGTGTCTTTGTCCTCCATGGGTCTTGGGACCCTGATATTGAAACCACCAAAAATAGGTCCCTTTTGGAGTTTGAGTGCCAAGAATTGACCCTTGGGACTAAGACGCCACCTAGGGCTTCTAGTCCTCCTTGGCTTATTTTTGGGATTCAATTTGAAATTTGGGTGGGATTTAGCCTCCTTTATTTAATGATTTCCTATGTCGGCTTGTTGTGGTGTAATTTTAGGATATTAAGCATGATAAGTATAAATACAAGGTTCCTCCACTCATTTTTCATATAACAAGAAAACAAGCATTCAAGTATTAATTCCTAAGGAAAGTTTATGCATTCAAGAGTAATTCATCAAGAATTTGGAGCCATCATCAAGATTCAAGCATCATGTCAAGGGTTTAGTGCATCCATTCATGTTGTTGAGCCAAGATTGTGGATGTAGCATTGAAGATCTATTTGCAAGCCATTGTGGCACATCATATTCAAGGATTCAAGATCTACATTCTTCATGGCAACTATATGGTAGATTGCAGATTTTCTTCACAAGACATCATACAAGGTGATATCATTTACACATTTCATATTTCATGCTTCATTCCATTCATTTCATCATTTGGTTTAATTACCTAAAAGGGGTTTGACCAAGGAAAACTCCTATCCCCTAACAATCAACAAGTTTTTCCCTCTTATGTGTTTGTATTTGCAGATCTAGGTTGAAGAATTGAAGATCCTTTAAAGTACAAAGTTGTCAAAGTTTCAAATTTGAATTACAAAGTTGACATCTTCACGGAAACTCACGTAAAGGTCAGATATGGAAGTTTTAGGACCTCAGATCTAAGGAGAAGAAGTGCAAACCTTGGAGTTCAAGATCACATTTAGAAACTTCAAAAATTCAGAATGAGACTAATACGCCACCTTGGGTTTCTTAGTCCTCTAAGTATAATTTTTCAAAGATTCCTTTAGATCCTGATCCAGCATCCGAAGACTTCGCATTTGCCCCAAAATACAACAACATGAATAATTCTCCATCTTGGGAATCTTAGTCCTCCCAGACATATTTTGGAAGCTTCTTTGCATTTCCAAAATCCTCACAACATCTCCATACTTCCCAAGTACACATACCCTAACTTGGTGTAGCTTAATTTCATCATCTTCATCTCTCATTTAGCTTGCATTTCTAATTCTAAGTCATTTTTCATATCACAGTGTGTTTTCCAAAATTTTCTTTTCCAAGCATTTGCTTGGTGGTGAACCCCTTAGAACTCAAAAAACCCCCTCCTAGGTCCTTCCTAATTGTGAAATTGACTCATCTTGTGAGGTTGTTAGTCAATCCAATTAGGAATCCTAGGACATTATTGAATGATTGGTGGAAAAAGAGTGATATCTTTTGGTATCCATTTTTCTATTCATCATTTTGGTGAACCCAACTTCTTGAGCATTCATTTTCTTATTTGGATTCCATAAAAATCCCTAGATCTAGGTTGCATTCAATCTTGCACTGCATCTTGCATTAGTGAAAGTGCATCTAGGGTTTCTCATATTTAGGGAAAGTACATCTAGGGTTTCTCATATTTGCAATAGTAAAAGTGCATATAAGTTCCATTTTTTCTTTCATGCATTATTTTATCTCATTGAAAAATTGAAAAATGCATTGTTAATCATCCTATTTACATTTAGGAACATTGTTATTGCATTCAAAATTGAAAAAAAAAGCATTCACTTTTTCATCCAATTGCTTCTCATTAGTTATTTTTTCTTGCATTCATTTGTACAATTTTATGTTTCCACACATTAGGTCCCTAGGTAAGCAACCTAGGAACACTGTAAAGAACTCAGAATTTTCTATTTTTCTAAAAAAAACCTCCACTGGGACAAAAACGACCTTACTGGCATCTTAGTCTCTTTGTAGGTTTCTAGCTCAGAACCTTGGCTGAGTTATGTGCTCTCTGTTCCACTTTTGGGACCCTCCAAATTCCTTCAGTAGGACTAAAACACCCTTACTGGCGTCTTAGTCCCTGTTAAGTTTGAAGCTACAGTTTTCAGGATTTATATCTACGTTTTTGTGCTTCCTAAGCCTCATGGTAACATATACTATAAGTCTATAAAGTTTTAGGAACATCTATTTTATGCATCTAGGTCAAAAACATCAATTTAGGGCACTCATTTTTTAAATCATTTCAATTACAAGCATCATTAGATCTAAAAATGCTCAAATTTTTGAAACTTTGCATAATATGGATAAAAGTACTTTTCACTTTTGCATATACAATGTTTACATTCATAAAGCTTTGCATAAGTTTGGTAAAAGTGATTTTCATTTTGGGATGTACATTATTTGCATTCTTAAAGTTTTGCATACATTGGATAAAAGTGTTTTGCATCTTTGGATATACATTGTTTACATTATTAAAGCATTTCATGGGATGGTGAAAAGTGCTTTTCATTTTTGGTCAAACAATGTTAGTACCTTTCCTTTCTAGGAACGCTAAGAAAAAGTTCATATCCCCTCCCTATGAGAGTGTTTTAGTGAAAGAGAATAAAACCTTGGACAATCCTAATGATCATATTCATTCTTCTCCTAATATCTCTCCTATTGGCGAAGAATATATTTTGATGTTAGAAGAACTAATCAATGAGAGTTTGGAGAGTCCTAGTTGTTTCTTTCCTATTACCTCTCTTAGTGGGGTATGTGTAGGATCATGATGGGCCAAAAAGTGGTGATATGATGGGTATGTGGCTGACAACTTTTTTTTTACCCAAAATTGATGAAATGAAAAGGGTTTTTAAAGGAGATTCTCAACTTTCCACCAATATAAATTATGCTATACTTTGAATTTAACAAACAATTATTATTCATTTTCTATTTTAAATTCTGACTAAAGTAATAATTGATAGATTTCAAAAGCGATTATCACATTTTTTTGAATTTAACATCGTCACATTCTATACTTATACTATAGGATTAAAAAAAGAAAAAAATGATTTCATGAAGAGTTTTGATGATTAAGGTGGTTAGACATACAAGTTTTATATTTTAAAAATTGTAATAAAAAAATTATAATTAATTATTTACTTGGAAAAAATTACAAAAAATATACATGTCGCATCAGGACATGAGTCCTCTACTTATATCTAGAATCTTATAAAAAAAATTATCATTTATTATGGTTGGGAATTGGTTAGACATACACCTACTTCTTTTTTCTAAAATTTAGAGACCTCATTGAAATTTTAAATTTTTCACCAAATAGATTTTTCTTTTTTAAAATAAACCTAGTATTTAGAAACTAAATTCAATTTTCTACAGATTCTATTCTTATATTTTTGAAATAATATAGATAACTTATTCAAAATTTTCACGATCAAGTTACCTAACTCTAATTTTTTCTGAATTTTATACCCTTAGAGCCTTTTTTTTCCATGATGATCCTGCACATACCAGTGGACAAGACATTGAACAAGATAACACAACCCGGAGATATCATGACACTAACATTTATTCTTCTCTAGTATCTCTCCCTGGTTGGCCCAGAGAAGATAAGTTCTTGAAACACAATCAATGAGGTCATGAGAATCTTGGTTATCCCTAGACCTAGGAAACCTTATTGGTAAGATAATTCAACCATTGATCATTCCCCCTACTTGTGATGAATTCATTTTAGAAGAATCTACCTTTGGTATCATGAAAATTTGGTTTTGTTCTCCTAAAACTCTCTCTAGAGAGGGATATCATGGTGCAAGAAAAATATAAGCATTGACACATATAATGAGGCTTCCTTAGGTGAAGTGACAGTAGCTTCTTCTTCACTAAGAGATCATGCAAATAAAGACAAGATTGTTGAGGTTCTAACAACATGCATTGGATGTCCTTTAATTAGTTAGCTTCCTAAGTCACCTCCCATTAACGAATCACATAAGAAACTAAGAGATTTCTTGAAATCTACGATGCAATCTAACAATGTTTTGTAGCCACCAAGATATAACACAATTGCTCAAACATGTAGGGGACCACAAATAGCTCCCGCAACATCACCATCACCTCAACATATTTTTCCCAGTGCTCCTCGTTCACCTTTTTCATAATATAGTTGAAGATCTTAAGAAGACCCCTGCTAATATATCCATATGGCAACTTATTCAACTATCACCAACATACAAGTGCCTATTTCAAGAAATGTTACAAATAAAGTAGGAGACCCAAGCTTCTATGAAATTGAATGCAAAATCCTCCTTTCATCACACACAATCAGAAATCACATTCCCTAAACATGAATTTCCCTCACTTGAGACTCAAAACAAGAATGAATCCTTAATGATAAAGGTGATCATTAATGAAATTGTAGTTAGGCGTACTCTCATAGACAATAGAGAAGAAATTAATGTTTGTAGCATGGACCTCCTAGACAAAATTGGCATGGACAAAAGGCTCATTCAACTTAGTGATATTCATATTAGTGGCTTTGACAATGTTAATAGGAAACCACTAGGAATGATCACATTACCTATTGAGGTCAGACCTATAGTGTTTCCTACCCCTATCCATATCATGCAAGGACCCCTTTCATACAATCTTCTCCTAGGGAGACCATGTATTCATGCTATGAAAGGAGTCCCATCTACTCTCGACCTTGCAATGAAATTTGAGTACAGTAACAAGATATACATGGTTGAAGCAGATGAACGAAGCTATGAATCACATGATCACAACATTTCCAACTCTACTAATAATTTCATTCCAAAATAAAAAGTCGAACCTATACAAGTTGATGTTAATCCTTCACCAACAATAAACCTTTTTAGTGATAATTGGGGGTCGTTAGATTTTACTCCTCCTCTCAATAGAGAATCCAAAATCTCACTCTCAAAATCCAAAGAGTCATATACCAACAATTCATTTTTAGATACGAGTTCTAATGATGATTGGGGTTTTACACCTCCCTTTATAGGAGAGTGCAAAATCTCACAATCTAAAACAAAACAACCTTGTGTTTCATTCACTCAAATTAATTCTACAACATTACCCCATGGTGGTGATGGGGGCTATACAACACCCATCCCTCATGAAGGAATGACACATAAATTTAAAAAGGATTTGTGTTCTCGTGAAGAAACCAATCCTTCTCAGAAGCATAAACCCCCTTCATTTGACTTGGAAGATTGTTATGGTATCAGATACAATCTCTCTCTTACACATGGTTATGTGCCATCATGGAAAAATAGGCCCTTAATTGGCATAAAATTCCAGCAAAAATCAAAAGTTAAGGCAACTTGACATAAACATTTAAAATAAGTTATCTATATTATTTCAAAAATATGCTTAAGAATAGAATCTGTAGAAAATTGAATTTAGTTTCTAAAATTTTAGGTTTATTTAAAAGAAATAATAATATATACGGTGAAAATTTAGGGGCCCCTGTCACGATGGTACTTAAAATTCACAGAAAAATAAGAAGTAGGTGTCTGTCTAACCACCCTAACCACAATAAAATGATAATATTTTTTTATAATATTTTATATATAAGTAGAGGACTCATGTCACAATGTGATGCATATTTTTTTGTAATTTTTTTCCAACTAAATAATTAATTGTAAATTTTTTATTACAACTTTTGCAAAACATAAAAAACTCGTATGTCTAACCACCTCAACTTGAAATTAAGAATCTTCATGAAATTCGATTTTTTAATATAGTATGTAATTAATAGAATGTGACACATGTTTTGGATTAAGAAAATGTGATACCATTTGAAAGCTATAGATCTTTTGCAATCATCCTATCAATTAGGACTTTAGTCATAATTCAAATAGAAAATGAATAATAATTATTTATTAAATTCAAAGTAAAGCATAATTTATATTGGTGGAAAGTTGAGATTCTCCTTTAAAAACCCTTTTTATTTCATCAATTTTGGGTTAAAAAAAGTCGTCAACCACATACCCTACACATACCCATTATATCGCCACTTTTTGGCACATCATGACCCTACACATACCCACATGGATAGAATGAACACACGAATCAAGCCAACATACCATACTCTTTCAAGAAAGATCTAGGTTTACCACCTTTATCTCCACTTTCATCTAAAGCCTTGTTATTTAGTGTGTGCATGACATCTTGTGCAAATAAAGGAATACCTACTACTTTTGATCAAGAGAGCATCTTGGTGATACTACTCCAAGATCGTTTGATATCCCTTCCTCCAAG